>CM070092.1:10228923-10248923 GCA_036178185.1 Liparis tanakae
TAAAAGTGTGTTGTCTGTTGCTTTGGATCCACGTCTGTAGTTACGTTAAGGATCCGACTCTTATTCCACGTTGTAAGCGGCTTTTTGGCATTAAGGGTTTCTTTCTGTTTTTTCTCTTGGTAGGTGTAAGAACAAGTTGTACCCCGATAATCTTCCCCGCACCAGCGTGGTGATCGTCTTTCACAACGAGGCGTGGAGCACGCTGCTGCGGACCGTCCACTCCGTCATCGACCGGTCGCCTCACACACTGCTGGAGGAGATCGTCCTCGTGGACGATGCCAGCGAGAGAGGTACCCAAACACACACACACACACACACACACACACACAGGGTAGATAATTCCTATCCCGCTTGTGCCTCTTGTTTGAGGCTTAACCTATTTTGTTTGCCTTACTGTATGATTTGGTTGAGTTTCTGTGTGTATCTGTATTTGTGCATGTGTGTGTAAGTGTGTCTGTGCTGGTGCCCAACAGCCAGACCTCATATAGTGTGTGTGTGTGTGTGTGTGTGTGTGTGTGTGTGTGTGTGTGTGTGTGTGTGTGTGTGTGTGTGTGTGTGTGTGTGTGTGTGTGTGTGTGTGTGTGTGTGTGTGTGTGTGTGTGTGTGTGTGTGTGTGTGTGTGTGTGTGCGTGTGCCACTCCACCCTGTGCAATGCTGCTAATCCCTGTTTGGGGGAGATTAGGTCTTTAATTCGCCAGCCGCAGGGATTACACTCTGTTATTACCCTCAATTCCCCCCCCCCCCCCCCACACACACACACACACACTCATCCGCCTCCACACAGCAACATGTCACCCTATGGGACATCAGGTTGGGCAGTGCACATTGAGAGTGTGTGTGTGTGGGAGGGGGGGGGGGGTGGACTCTGCAGGTAGAAGGGCCACGCTAGAACACATTCACACGGTCAAAAACACAAACACGCAGTCACCTTCTATCTCTGCTGCTCCACAATAAATAGTTTGGAGAAGTGTCTCGTAATCTGTCATCTGTGGTGTGAGTGTTTTATGCGTGCGTGTTTATTGGATTCTTTTATTGCATCTGTGTCTTTATGTGATTGGTTTAAGACTTCCTGAAGCGGCCGTTGGAGCAGTACGTCAGGAGGCTGGAGGTCCCTGTCAGAGTGGTGAGGATGGAGCAGCGCTCTGGACTCATTCGGGCTCGCCTCAAGGGAGCGTCCCTCTCCACTGGCCAGGTGTGTGTGTGTGTGTGTGTGTGTGTGTGTGTGTGTGTGTGTGTGTGTGTGTGTGTGTGTGTGTGTGTGTGTGTGTGTGTGTGTGTGTGTGTGTGTGTGTGTGTGTGTGTGTGTGTGTGTGTGTGTGTGTGTGTGTGTGTGTGTGTGTGTGTGTGTGTGTACCGATGTGACATCCAGCGCCCAGCGACCTGCTCACGTCGAGTGTGTGCACCGTTGGGTTTGTCTCATGTTTTCTCTCCATGGTTCTAGGTCATAACCTTTCTGGACGCTCATTGTGAATGCACCACAGGGTGGCTTGAGCCTCTGCTCGCCCGCATCAAGCAAGACAAGTAAGAAACAGACGCGCACACACACACACACACACACACACACTCATGTCATACATACATGGCAAGCTTAAAGCGACACTATGTAGTTTTTCCCTTGTAGCGCGGCTAGTGCCCCATTCAGGTATTTAACGTGGGGGGGGGGGTATTTTAAGGTGGAAAAGTTACATAGTGGGGCTTTAAGAAAAAATCAATCAACTATATTGTTGAGCCTGCAGGGAGCTTCCCTGTGTTTATTTTATGCTTCATTTAGTTATTAAAGGTACTCAAGTACACACACACACACACACACACACAGGATTTAAGAGGGTGTTTTGAGGGATGGCCGATGAAGACTCAGCACGGTCCATTGTGTAATGGCTCTTGGTTCTGGAGGTGCCGCACTTTGCAGAGGAGCACTCGGCTGTGATTGATGACCGCCCACGGCTCTGAGAAGCAGGCCGGCGGACCTTTGTGCTGATGTGCTGTGTGTTTGTAGGAGAACCGTGGTGTGCCCCATCATCGACGTGATCAGCGACGATACCTTCGAGTACATGGCAGGATCCGACATGACGTACGGCGGCTTCAACTGGAAGCTCAACTTCCGCTGGTACCCCGTCCCCCAGAGAGAGATGGACCGGCGCAAAGGGGACCGCACGCTGCCCGTCAGGTGGGTCACTCTCCTTTGTGGAGCTTCTTATTGTTGTTTCATGCCTCTACCAGTTGTGCAGCTGACCATCACCCCTCTCTGGGGAGTCAAGTGGCAAGAGAGTGTGCCTCCAGGACAAAATGGAGTCATTAGTGAAATAGCACATGATCATTCACAGTAACTGTCAGTCAGTTGTTTAAAATAACTCGGAGCCCGCGAGCTGCAGCGCCGCCCTTAGGCCTTTACAACTGATGCGTGCAGAATAATCGTACTTCACCATTTCATTTACCACAGCTAATTATTATAAAATGCCTTTCAGGAGTAAATGCTGAAAGAATGCGTTGAACCTAACTGTGTAGCTGTAGACGATAAGCCTTATTATTATGAGTCAGTGCTGTTGTGTTCCTTGTTTCATTTCTCACGGCTTGGACCGGGACACTAAACTCACAAACGTATTTCTGCCTGTCCATCATCTCTTCTTCCTGCTCCTGTTTTTTAAGGATGCTTGACATCAGAAGGTCACATAGCACTTCTTATGGAACTCTTGTCGGTGTTTCTTCACAGTTGGGTTGCAAGGTCTGGGTAGGAAAGTCAAAAGTACTTAAAGCGACACTATGTAACTTTTCCCCTGTAGCGCCCCCTTCAGGTATTTAACGTCTGGCTCTCGAGCCATATATGGCTCTTCAGTCACGTGCCCTCACAGCTGATCTCCCAGCTGATCGATGCACGCTACCTGCAACGTCTCGGCAGCCGCAGCGAGCCGTTCAGCCGCGGCATGTCATTCTGTCTCTATGAGTCGCGTAGCGGAGCAAATAAAAAGTCACCTGCAAGCGTGTACTGGCACTATAAGACGTTGCGTAAAGCTGCCAGACAGCAAGTTGACGTACTTCCGCCGGAAGTACCGGGTCAGTCCCAACCATCTTACATTCAGCAGTATTCAGCCCCCAGACCCCCGATGGCAGTGGCGGAGGAGCAAATCAACATATTAAAAGCCATTGTAGCGGCACAATTCTTTTCAAGCTGTTATTTTAAGGTGGAAAAGTTACATAGTGGGGCTTTAAGATTTATTATATTATGTAAATAAATCCTGCTCTGTTGAATTAGTTAAATATTACTTGAAAGATTTAAGCAAGTTTGATCATAAACCAGTTTTCAGAATGAAGCTTGGGTATCAGGTTTCAGTCGAGCACAAACTTAACTCCATAGTATCGGATTTGCTCGTTGGAAATGCGTAGAATCGATCAGTAGAGTCACAATGATGTGCTTCAACTTCTCACGTGTGGAGTTGGTATTTAATGACGACTATGATGATGAGTAGTTTCCTCCGTAGCTACAGGCCTGCTGCGAGGAGTCTCAGAGTGACGACTCAGGAGGAAACCGCCACCGCCTCACTGGCTGTTTATGTGCTCATCATCTGACTTTTAGTTTACAGCGCAGCGCCACACCTCTGTGGTCACTTGGAACATTTCTCTTGGACGTAACAAGCAGACGTTCGCGGTCTTAAAAAGTCTGGTGGAGAATCCTTTGAACATGTGTAATTACCTGGTGTCGATTAGGTGCTGGGACTCCTCCAGACCAAAAGATGAAAGGACGCGTGTCTGCTCTGTACTTACAGGAGTTGTTTATGTTTTTATTGTAGCAGCGTCTATTTCAAAGTCAGGCTTTTTGCTAAACATGTTTTTATGTGACTCTTTGGATGTGAAAGATGAAACTTTCATTATAATTGGTTTTGCGCTACAATGTACATCAGTGTTTGTTTAACCGGGATGTGTTTTGAGTCTTGTAACAATATTGATTTAATTGTTATCGGAAGGGTTTAGAGAGCTTTGATATGTTTACAGTTCAAAGAAAAGCACACATATCTATTAATAATATTGCTATAATTCACCATTGTGTTAGTTTTCAGTTATTTTCTGTGATTGTAAACAACATCTGTGATGCGATTGGAGTCGCTCATTATTTCCCACTTTCAGCCAAAGCTTTGCCGCGTGTGCACTCGGGATACGTTTCACCGTGTGTGTTGTTTGCTTGTATGCTCATTGTGTGTTGGTGGATGAAGCAAAAACAGGCAGTAAAGAAAATAAGCCTGATCGACAATGGAGGAAAGTGTTCTGTGATAGGGAGGAAAGAGGGCAGCGCCTCGAGGCTCACAGCAGAGAAGTGAGAAAACACAGAGAATGAAAGAACAGGAAAACCGCCAACAAGTGGTGAAACATCACACTCTGATTGGATCCTTAGATACCATGTGACCTTTAGAAAGCAGGACTTAAGTGCCACTAACGCGCCTCTCTCTTGTCCGGCCTGTCTCTCTCCAGGACTCCCACCATGGCAGGTGGCTTGTTCTCCATAGACAGAGATTATTTCCAGGAGATTGGCACGTATGATGCAGGCATGGACATCTGGGGTGGAGAGAACCTGGAAATCTCTTTCAGAGTGAGTGAACACACCCGCAGCCAGTTGGCATGACGGTATTCTTCCACACATGGGCGGGCAACACACATGCACCTTACATTTAGGGGGTTGACTTCCCGAACTAAATTGTTGACGAGACTAATATTTTGCGAGACGTCATCCCGGCTGGCGAACATCCGTCTCCCAGACGAGGCCTGATAGTATGATTATTCTACACGGTGGGTGTCGCATACGTGTGTTGATGCCAAATCCGTCGGTTCCACAGATCTGGCAGTGCGGCGGGACGCTGGAGATCGTCACGTGCTCTCATGTGGGCCACGTGTTCAGAAAGGCGACGCCCTACACGTTCCCCGGGGGAACGGGACAGATCATCAACAAAAACAACCGGCGCCTGGCCGAAGTCTGGATGGATGAATTTAAAAACTTCTTCTACATCATCTCTCCCGGTGTGTGTGTGTGTGTGTGTGTGTGTGTGTGTGTGTGTGTGTGTGTGTGTGTGTGTGTGTGTGTGTGTGTGTGTGTGTGTGTGTGTGTGTGTGTGTGTGTGTGATATTGCGGCGGTGACTCAACAGCGAAGGATGGGGCACGGGGAGTCATTTCACGCTAAGAAGCATCTATTGACTTGTACACACACGCACACACTAACACACACACACACGCTGGCAAAGGGGAGACTACCAAGAGTGGAGCATAAGTCACTAATGTAGAAAATAATAATAAATGGCTTCAAAATGACTTTACTTCTGCCTAGCAGGCTGCAGATTCTCCACAAGGGAGCGCTGCTCTGTTACTTCCTAATCGAACTGAGATTTGAAGATCCATCCAAAAACTGCAATTATGGCTTCAAATATAGAAAGAAATATGAAATTGTATACAGCCACTGGAGTGATTGTGTTACTCCTGTGTTACACATAATTATGATGACACACTAATTCTCCTCAACAAGAACAAGTTGGGACGAGTTCTTTTTTTCTTATTGTAGTGTTTAGTTGCTACATGTAACCTGATATATTCAATATTTAATATGTTTAATAACTCTTTGTTAAAGCTTTTATAGGCTGTCGGAGAATTTGTAATAAGTAATAAATAATAGATTATATTGAGTATT
Organism: Liparis tanakae; assembly: GCA_036178185.1. NCBI lineage: Eukaryota > Metazoa > Chordata > Actinopteri > Perciformes > Liparidae > Liparis > Liparis tanakae. Next base: position 10,234,590 of record CM070092.1, read on the forward strand.
TGTTGCTAATAGCAAAGGTTTATTGTTTTTTTAAATAACAATGAATGAATGTATTGACCCTTGATGTTACTAATGATGGATCAAGTACTTACATGTGCAGCCCTGGTCTGGCTGCTTCAAGTCATTGACTTGGCTTGCATGGAAAACTGAATTCCGCGGCCACTCAACACATACTGGGTTGTTTGAATGTATTTTGGGACCGTATAGTTATTGACCTCCACATTAATTCTGTGTCTGCGTGTGCTTGTGTCCAGGCGTGACCAAAGTGGACTACGGTGACATCACATCTCGCTCGGCGCTGAGACAAAAGCTCCAATGTAAACCCTTCAGTTGGTTCTTGGAGAACGTCTACCCCGACTCGCAGATCCCCAGGCACTATTACTCCCTGGGAGAGGTATTCTCACTCACACACTCACACCGGCTGACTCACACGTTTTGAGATACTGTTATTGCTGTCAGGCGGACACAGAAGCGCCTGTGATTCACGGCCTTGATGCTGGAACCCGGGCAGACACAATGACTGTCTGAATTAAAGGGTTTGCTTTATGGACTCGTCATGATTTACTCAATGTGGTTTCTGTGTGTCTTCTGATCAGATCCGCAACGTGGAGACCAACCAGTGCCTGGACAACATGGCCCGCAAGGAGAATGAGAAAGTCGGCATTTTCAACTGCCACGGCATGGGAGGCAACCAGGTATCCGAGGAGGGGAAATAACATCATATAGAATCAATACTGACATTAAAAAAGCAAAGACGGTAAACATTTTTAAAGATTAGTCTGTGTCAGTATTCCTAGTGGTAAACCAACCGCTCGGAGTGAGAAGCTCAGACGTGTGGAGGGAGCTTTGAGTCGAGCCGCGGCTCCTGAGTCACCAGCAGCTCACAGGAAGGAGAGAAGGAAGCCGTCCGTGTGTTTGGAGATCTTGACTCTGTTTGTGACCTGCAGGTTTTCTCCTACACGGCCAACAAGGAGATCAGGACGGACGACTTGTGTCTAGACGTGTCCAAACTCAACGGACCCGTCATGATGCTCAAGTGCCATCACCTCAAAGGCAACCAGCTCTGGGACTACGACACCGTGGTGAGTGCAGGACGTTATGAAACAATACATGTGAGATAGACGGTTTATTATGTCCTCACGCAGACTATAAATCTACACACATCAACATGCACAGAGGGCTCTCATGCAGGTCTTGAAACCGAAAATTAGGTTGTTCTTTTCACCAGAAAAGCCTAGTCATCATTGTATTTTGTTCTATTTTAAAATATATATAAAGAAAATTATTTTTCATAAGTATTTCCTGTTGCAAAAAGACATTCACAGTAGACAAGGTCCTCTTATGATCAGCACAGCTCAGCGAATACAGCCCATAATATGAAGTAGAAAATATTATTAACTAAGAACGTTTAGATGTAACTACAATGCTTGGTGTGTTGTTTTCCATTTTTGTTATCGTTTGTGAGAAACCAAAGATAATTGGCCCAGTTTATTCCCAATGCATATAGTATGACGACACATGTTAGAGCAGCTGTTTTGGGATATTGTTTTCATTGTTAGGTACTTCTCCTTTTAGGTACATAACCCAACTCAGCCTCACAATGAGAGCTTAGTCTAAACTAAATTGAACCTAAAAATAACATGACAGTAAACATGAATAGATCCTTATTTCCGTCGCCTCGTGAAACCACAGGAAGCCGTCCCCAGCCTGGCTCGCTTCCCCCACAATGCCTCTGTGTCTCCTCTGTGCAGAAGCTGAGCCTGACCCACGTCAACAGCAACCAGTGTCTGGACAAGGCCAGTGAGGAGGACAGCCAGGTGCCCAGCGTCAAAGACTGCACACACACACGCTCCCAGCAGTGGCTGCTCCGCAACGTCACACTACCAGAGGTCTTCTGACCACACTCGGCACGCTCACAAACGCACACACTCATACACACAGCGGCCCGGAGTCAGCAATCAGGGGAACAGGCGTGTTTATTGGGCACGAGGACAGAAAAGACTTCCCACGAGGGGATTCGGGAAGAGAGGAGGCCGGAATGGACGCTACCACCTCCGCCAGGGACCAGAGGGAGGAGTGTGTTTGACCCTCCTCAGAGCGAGAGAAGAGGAAAGACTCCCTCGAGGAGACGATGGCTGTTTTTCCTTTGTTTGTTGTTTTTTTGAAGAGATTTTACCGCGGAGAGTGACACGCTCGCTGGGCGTGACTACGAGACTGACCCGCTGAGTCGAGGTTTGCACTCCCCCGCTCCCCTGGACAACGCAGTTTACCCCTCGAGTCATCACTTAACGTTTACTGACTGTGTGTGTGTGTGTGTGTGTGTCTGTGAGTGTGAGAGAGAGAGTGTAAGTGTGTGTGAGAATTATTTTCCTTTTTTCTTTTCTAATGGACTTTTTAAATGAACTCATATGAAGATGGGTGCATGTTTAAGTGTGTGTGGATGGATGGATGTGTGTACTGTATGTGTGTGCGTGTGTGTGTGTGTGTCAGAGCCCCTCCTACAGTCTCGCTGTGGTGTGTGTCTCCCTCTGCTGTTCCTCCCGGGCATCTCATGCTACGGACTCGGGCCTCGCGGCTGAGGAATTTCCACGAGACTGCGCATAAAGAAACGAGAGGACCGAACAAGAGGACCGAACACGAGGACCCGACGTCTGCCATCCGCAGACGTCTAGAGATAGGATTATGATGTTTGTGATATCTTGAGATTTCTATGTCAAGTTTTGACATGGCCGTGTCTTTTGCTGCCGTCCTGAGGGCCGCAGAGCAGTTACCCTCGTCTGTCTGTCCGTCTGTTGTCTTTAAAGGTGTTTAACATAGAGCTTACACACACACACACACACACACACACACAGGAATCTGCATATATAACTGATATTGACTGCCTAATGTAGTGTTAAACTATAGGGAGCTAACTCATAAGGCACGACATATTCCCACACATCCTGTATACAAATAGGAATAATGCTTCACTGGCCTGATACTTTAATCCAGTTTGTCATATCTTCTTCTAAATGACCTCCTAAAAGAAATACACTCCAAGGGCTTCTTTCCTCCAGTGGAGTGTGTGTGTGTGTGTGTGTGTGTGTGTGTGTGTGTGTGTGTGTGTGTGTGTGTGTGTGTGTGTGTGTGTGTGTGTGTGTGTGTGTGTGTGTGTGTGTGTGTGTGTGTGTGTGTGTGTGTGTGTGTGTGTGTGTGTGTGTGTGTGTGTGTGTGTGTGTGTGTGTGTGTGTGTGTGTGTGTGTCTTTCTTCAGCACTAATCCCCAGTCCATCAGATCCCTGTTTACTAGGACAAACAGCTCTCAGACTCCTGGCCGTTGGACAAGTGGTAGACTAGCGTAGGCTGACGTCAGATCAGCGTAGGCTGAGGTCAGATTAGCGTAGACTGAGGTCAGATCAGCGTAGCCCTACGTCTGTTGTGCTGAAGAGCGAAAGCGGCTTTTCTTCTAAACCGAGCCGAGTCTCTGCGCCCTGCGGAGGACATATCTAGAGTAGGACAGGAAGCCTGAAAAGCTGTTAGTAAAATACCCGAGATGTTGCGTCGGTGATTTTTGAGACTTAATCGGGCAAAGACTAATAAGAGTAGAGAGTGGGAGTGAAGATTTTAATCGTGGATTAGAAAGAGCGAAGCAGCAGAAGACATATCTTAATCCATAAGGACATATCTCACTGTGCGAGCTCACCTGTCATATCTCAGTGAGTCAGAGAGCTACGTGGCGACATGAGTGTTTTCATTTCAACCATCATGCTTTCTTTATTAGTTCTTTCTTTCTTCATCTTTTTTTGGTATCACTCCTGCAACTCGGAGCAGGAGAGGTGATCTCATAAAGGTTTGAACCATTTGGCTGAGGAGGAGGGGTCGACACAGGACATCACGCGTGGGGAAGATGTGAACATGTTGCTGATTGTGTGACAGCGGGAGTGTGATTGATTTGATTTGTTTGGGGGGGTGGAGTTAACTGACATGTCCAGGCTTCCACACTGAGCTGATCCAAATGTAGAAAATAAAGTGAAAAAGTTTACAGAACAATACAAAGAAAATGTTGATTTGTGCCTCGTAACACGCGTCAGAAACTACCGCTCACAGAACAAATCCAGAGAGTGTGCTCACCCGTGTGCGCGGATATGTCTGCACGGAGCACGGCAGAGCTCTGCCGTAATCAGCAGCTGGCTGCTGCCTCTGACCATTCGCGCGCTTCACTTTTTCTTTCTTTTTTTCATCGCGGACTTTTTTTTCTTCTTTTTTTTTTAAATTAACATCCGGGTTTTTTAGCCTAGCGACGCCGGTTGAAGTCACTTATTGTCAGTGCCTTTGATCTCCAATGCCTTTGAACCAGAGTATGTAAAGGAGTGATTTCCTGCAAAGCAGCAGGGGTTTGTGAATAGTAAGGTAAGGTAAGGTAAGGTAAGGTAAGGTAAGGTAAGGTAAAAAGTGTAAAGGGTTAGGTTAAGTTAGGTTAGGTAAGGTAAAAAGTGTAAAGGGTTAGGTTAAGTTAGGTTAGGTTAGGTTAAGTTAAGTTTGGTTCGGTTCTCTTGGTTTAGCTATAGCTGCTCTTCTCCTCTGGCAGCTTTGTTGCAATCATTTTAGTAAAATGATGAACATAGTACGCACTATAATACAGCATTAAAGTAAAATGTTTACTTTAATGCTGTATTATAGTGCCTACTATGTTGGCACGCTGAGATTCTTTGAATTGAAGAGAACTTTAAAAGTATAATGCAATATTATTATTATTATAGGCCACAGTGTTTAAGCATGTGAAATAGGATTTCTGCTCCCTGCTGGCACTCAAAATGCAGCCCATAATATATCTGACTGGTCTATATAGGTCTACTGTTATAATAATTAAGCAATAAGGGACGAGAGGCTGTACTTTGACGTCAATAAAGTACGTGTTCAAGGGTGTTGTTAGGCCTGACACGCAGCGGAGGGCCGGCAACCCTTGAATAGTACTTTATTGACGTCAAAGTACTGCCTCGAGTCCCTTATTGCTTTTATAATACGGTCACCAGTGACATTATAAATAGTAAGTAAATAGTAAGCTGCCTTTCAAAGTTATGCAACCAAAGTTATGCATCGCATTTCAGTAGCCGAGAGAAAATAGTCCCCTCCGTGTGAAAGTAGCCCCGTCCGTGTGGCTAACGGACAAACAGCATTGTTTACATTTGTTAGCCTAGCTAAAGGAGGGGAGATAGTAGCTAGTTCTCACAACATCATCCGTGGAAAACGTTTCTCATGTCCTCTTCGTCTCTGATGACATCGACCACTCTTCTCTCTTTGCGGGTGGCTCCGTGTTGAAGTGCCGTCTCCAGCTGGATTTCACTCCAACGCCGTCTTTAATGAGATGTGGTGCCCAGTAGCTTTGCAGGGAGCCGCAGGATTTATTTGAAATGACAACTAACGGTCGCGCAAAAGCTAAACATTAGTTTTAGTGCGCATTGATATGAAACGCGCCCCTGTAAACAGGCCGTACTGTACATTATGGGCTGAATATACCACACCCCGTGATTCACTCTCAACCAATCAGAATGCTTGATTTCATCTACCCGTATTATAATTAGGCAATAAGGGACGAGAGGCTGTACTTTGACGTCAATAAAGTACGTGTTCAAGGGTGTTGTTAGGCCTGACGCGCAGCGGAGGGCCGGCAACCCTTGAATAGTACTTTATTGACGTCAAAGTACTGCCTCGAGTCCCTTATTGCTTTTATAATACGGTCACCAGCGACATTATAAATAGTAAGTAAATAGTAAGCTGCCTTTCAGCACAAAATAGTTGTTGCCAACCAAAGTTCAACACGGAGCCACCCGCAAAGAGAGAAGAGTGGTCGATGTCATCAGAGACGAAGAGGACATGAGAAACGTTTTCCACGGATGATTAATGGAGATATACAAATCAACATAAGTTAAACCAGGGCTCTCAAGTTTTGAAGACAGGCAAGCGTGACATGACATGACCAGCTACGGGAAAGTGACCAACGACGAGCGTTGAGACGTGGGTCTGAGCTGTACTCCTCCACACAGAGCGTGGCTCATGTTGGCGCTGCGGCACATTAAAACATTAAATAGACCAGAGTTTTTTTAAGCGTGAGAAATATGAGTTAAGACCGAAACGCTCAATGCGTGAGACTTGAGAGCCCTGATAAGTAAGTCTATCGAGTCCCAAGTCGCTCGTAACTAGTTTAGTAAACAGCATGTGTAGCTAACATAGACCCAGTGCCTACGAAACATTTAATAAATATTATTTTATTGAAAGTGTCCCATTGTCATTGTTGTTATTTTAAAGGTAGCTTTCATCAAATGAGCAATTTGAATTAATGAGATGTTGTGAGAACTAGCTACTATCTCCCCTCCTTTAGCTAGGCTAACAAATGTAAACAATGCTGTTTGTCCGTTAGCCACACGGACGGGGCTACTTTCACACGGAGGGGACTATTTTCTCTCGGCTACTGAAATGCGATGCATAACTTTGGTTGCATAACTTTGAAAGGCAGCTTACTATTTACTTACTATTTATAATGTCACTGGTGACCGTATTATAAAAGCAATAAGGGACTCGAGGCAGTACTTTGACGTCAATAAAGTACTATTCAAGGGTTGATGGCCCTCCGCTGCGCGTCGGGCCTAACAACACCCTTCAACACGTACTTTATTGACGTCAAAGTACAGCCTCTCGTCCCTTATTGCTTAAATATATAGGCCTACTGTTATAATAATAATCAGCTACCCCTATTTTTTTACAGTGACATATCATACAAAATTGCCCCACCAGAGAAATTTCAGGCTAAAATCTCCATCGAGTACAAATTGACGTTTGGCTGATGTCGAAGCTCGGCCCACTCAAAGTGGCAGTGAGTTGTTGTATAGAAAGGGTTGTAAAAAGTGTCTGAAATGTATTTCTCCGTTATTAAAGTACTCTCTGTACTAAACTACCCATCAATATATAAAGTAGTTCAAATGAGCAATAACAAACCTCAAAAAGCTTGGACAGTTGAAATGATGTTTAATGTGGAAGTGAATATCTGTTCATGTAAAACAAATATCAACGATACAAAGTGGAAACTACAGTAATTAAAACATGAAAACTGTTGCTGAACTAAACAAAAAAAGATCACAGCCCGTCAGTGAGCCAACAGCCATGTGGGATCAACGCGCTGCATTTTATACACCATTAATCTGCATGGGTCATTTTTTAACAATTAAAAAGCTGTTAACTTTCTACTTTGTTTAGTTGTTTAGAAAAGTACTCCAAGTATAAAGTACGGGAGTGGACGAGGGGGGTGAGGAGAGTAGAAAATATGCAGACATTTGACATAACGTTCGAGGTGAGTGAGGTCCAAACTGTCACCAAACTCAAAAGTGCTCACAGCAATACTCAGTAAAACATGTAAATGTCAAGTCATTCTGAGTGTAAACGTGCTTTAATACTGACGCATCAGCCAAGCATGTAAGAATAAAGCGGTGGTCCTTTTCCTATCACTAAAACGTGAATGACGCATTAAGTTAAACTAAAAAAACAGTCAAGTGCTTCTCTTGAGCCGGAGGACTTCTTGGTAAACTCTCCTTGAGTAAACAAAGACTGCACGACCACCTCCTGGAGCTTAAAGCGCAGCCTGGGGCTGGAGATCAGGAGCACTGTAGATACATCTATATATATATATATATATATATATATTCATATATATATATATATTATCTTACGATTCACCACAAACCGCATAGTCATTTTAGGCATCTCTAAACATTATAAAATCAATTCAGGCACTGGAGTTGTGAGTGATGATGTGCTTGGCGTCAACATCCATCGGGATGCCCAACGTAACGCCATTGGTCTACGTCGGGGATCGGGACTCGTGATGGCGTCTGTAATTTGAGAGTCTTTAGTGAAAGCGTCTGGTGCCACGTTGCTCAGAGAAGCCGCTCTGGAGCGTCACGTGGGACCAGCCGTCACAACGCCGCCTCTCCTCGGTCGGGGCAGTCCTCCGTAAAGCCGGGTGGCCCAGGATCGGGCTTCAGGGATGGGAGCACTTCCCCGTGAGGAAACAGCCAATCAGAAGCCAGCTGACATTCCACAAGGACACACCCCCTGGCTCTCACTCACTCTTTTTCAGGACAGTAGGGGTGGAGTCGATGATGGTCCTGAGGGTGACAGGCAACAAAAGGTGGAATTTAGTTACATGCGTCTTCAGATTGTGATCCGCTCTTTGAATGCGTTCAGATGGGCACCCCCACCTGATTTGGCTGATTGGCCAGCTGGAGTGCACCGGCGTGGGCGTGGCAGAGCTGGGGCTCATCAGCATGGCGCTGTAGATGTTGGCTGCCACCACCAGGATGCAGAGGAGGATGGGCCCGATGATGGCGCCCTCCAGACCCAGATAGTATGCTCCGCCTGCCACGGCCAGACCCGTGAGATACGGGTGTCCACCCCTGAGACACGGACACAGGAAACCAGATCAACACAATGATACTCAATTATTTATTTATCAATAATTATATTAAAAATTATTAATTCTAGAAATGTCTAGTGCTATTTTGATTTTTACGCATTTACCTCACATATGTTCTTTATTTTCTTTTATATATATATATATATATATATATATATATATATATATATATAAAAATATTAATCATGATGTGTATTTTTCAATACCTAAAAGCAAACAACTTTTTTAGACTTTTGGAGATTAGTATAAGATCTAGACACTAATAAATAGTTTTATGACAGGTAACAATTCTTGGATTTTATTGTCTGAATACATCACAGGGAGGTTTGAAACGTGTCCCTGCATTCCCACACATTAAACTTAACTTTGATTCAAACAATATGAATAACAAATATTTAACATGGATTTTCAGCACTATCTAAATAGATTTTTGGCCCAAAGCCATAAATGCAAAGTATGCGTTGGAAAATACTAAATTAGATTATAATTTACTGCAATGACAAAATGAACAACGTTCTCCAAACAAAAAAAGGAATTTTGCATAATATCTGTCTGTAGTTTGTTTCCCCATTGTGACGACCCTCCCCCGCTGCAGCTGGGTTCCTGGCCCAGAAAGGCTTCCTGGTGGGAGGAGCTACCAGGAGAGCATAAAAGGAAGCAGGAAGGGGAGGCTCGCTCTCTCGTTCCTGCACACATGGCGTTGGTACTCAGCTGAGCCTGCTGCACCAGCCTCGACATGTTATCAATTGGTTGTTATAATAAACCGATTGTTATAAAGCTTGATGTGTGGCCTCCCTTTTTGTTACCAGCCGTGAGCCTGGTGGTAACGCCATACATTTCTGTTCCCGTTACCTTAAACCTAATCCCAAACAGTCTTCTTTGGGACACCTAATCATAACCTGAGCTTAAGTCCTGACCTTGTTTGGCGGCGCTGCAGAAAAACACTTTTCACTGATGAGGAGTCATGACCATTATCTGGTGTTTTCTTTATGCCCAGATCAAACAAACGATCACTTCTAAAGCTTAACGAAGGCAAATGAACCCATTTTACGAACACAATGGTGTCCTTTAAAAGCCAGATGCGGGGACCAACCAGGCGGTGGGGGTGGTTCACATGTGGTGGTCACATGACTCAACGCTTCGAGGAGAAACTGGACCCGCGTAACGCCTTCTCACCCTGAGATGTCGGAGTAGATGGCCGTGTCTACGAAGTACGTGGGCAGCAGATGGCAGATCAGCAGCAGCAGGGCCTTGACCCCCTGGCCCTGCACCAGCCACAGGTCGCACACGGCCGGAACCGCGGCCCAGTAGGTCCCCAGGAACGGCACCGCGCCCAGGATGGAGGCCAGAGCTTCAGGCCGAGGGAGAAGGATTGTGAGAAGAGAAGAAAAAAAACGGTTGGCAGGTTCAGTTAAAGTGACGACATCATCCGCTGTGAACGCTGACTCACCAGAAGGAATGAAGACGATGTTGATGCCAAACACGGTGTGAGTGAGCCAAGTGTAGAGGCCGTAGAAGCCGGCCATTTTCAGAGAGGCGTCAAACACGCCTCTTCAAAACAAAACACAGGAAGTCAAAAATAATCTGCGGATGCCGTTTAGATTATCGAAATAGTTTCGGTGTGTGTGATTACCTGATGGCCTCTTCGACGGACTGGCCGATGATGTTGGAGGAGGGTCCAGGCTGGGAGAGGGGGGTCAAGTTGATCACCCATTTGACAGGTTTGTAGTATTCGCCACTGGAGCTCAGCAGGTAGAAGAGAGTGGTCAGGAAGATCACCTGTGTATGAAAAACAGCATCAATACGAGAAAGTCTGCCGTTGTCAAAAAAATGGAATAATCATAAACATATCTAACACAGCAAGGTTCAATATCGGTTACAAACGCTGACATTAAGATGCCACTAGATATCCATGTGGGAATTAAGGGATGAATACAATTATTTTACCTGTGCCATCTAGAGCATAAACACATATTTCTAAACTAAATACATAAACAACATGAAAATGTATTTGATGGCAACAATAAAACCACAACAAACAATGTTACTCATTGTTGGTGGACATAGATATGTAGGTGCTCCAACACCTGGGACCACAATGACAGGAATAGTGTTTCCTCCCTGATGTTGTATTTTAGTCCATGTATTATTAGATCGGCTGACGTGTGTGTGTGTGTGTGTGTGTGTGTGCACACACACGCGTGTTACTCTTGTTTGCTACAAAATAATAAACATGCAGTAAATGTAGAGCAGGCAGTTTACCCCCAGGTAGAATTGAAGTGAATAACCTCACAAATGAATGTCACTAAAGCAGACCCGCCATGTGTCATCGTGCGAGATGTTCAGAGTTTCATACCAGACTCAGGACGAAGTTGAGCAGAGCCGTTCCGCTGTGGAACAACACGGTGAGGAGAGTCGTTGTCGTGGAGATGAGGAGGCCCACGTTTCTGCTCATCACCACCCAAAGAGACTCCAGGATCTTTACGACGGGGCAACAGTAACAGAGTCATGCACAGGAGAACTGAAAGCCCCCCCGAGTTACACATGTCCACTAACTATGAACTGCAGTTATAATGCACCAATCAGGGCCGGGCTGACCCGCAGCACCTGGTATCAAATCCATTCACGGATTGATGGAAATATAATATTTGATACGAAGCACAAACAAATGTTGTGGCAGCTACGAGTCACAGGGCAAACTTTATTACATGTTTGTTACAAATGTTGATGGACCAAATCTAGCAACAAGCAAAATGTATGTAAATGCTTCCTGCAGCCGGCGGTGCGACCCGCCCCACTCACCGACAGCAGAGTCTCGATGTTCTCCTGCAGGAAGGAGGCGACGTCCTTCCACTCCAGGATCTCTCCGAGCCAGCTGTTTCCTCTCTGGGCCATCATCTTATTACCGCGGGGCCGTCCAGGGTGGGTCATGTTCTGGCAAATGCATGGAATATTATGTGTATTACATTTTTTTTAAAAGGATAGATCTTTCCCACTTATTATGAAGTTAAATTGACGCCACTGACCTTCACAAACCAGGAGTGGTACAGTCGGTCCCAAAGCTCCAAAACCTGTTTCTCGATCACAGCCGTGTTGTTCACCTTGTCCCCCAACATCTTCTGGAGCTGCGCCAGAGGAGAAGGACTCGATGAATAAAAAGGTTCCTCGAGCATCGGCTTTTTTCCTTCCATATTTTGAGTCAAAGAATTCAATAGAAAACATACAGGCGGCTACTATTCTTACCTTTTGTGTTATCCATTCTCGACCGTGTTGGTGGACATTAGTGGCAGCTGAGTTGAGAGCCTTCTGCACCACACGAGCCTCTGGAAGCCAACTGGAGGAAGACGATGTCAGAAGAAGATAATGAGATACTGACAAACTCCAAACACACAAGATAGAAGTAAAGAAGTAACCGTAGTAACCGTCGTACTTGGCCCATTCCGGGTGGTTGGAGACCGTCTCGTTGATGAGGTTACTGGTGACGTCGATGATGTGGACACTTTCATGGTGAACCTAGAAAGACGGACGTTACTTTCTCTTCGTTTCTAAATGCAGTGACGCAATCCTAAAGCAGCAGAGACAGTCGTACCATCGCGGTGAGCAGCAGAGCCATGAGCAGGGTGCCGGTGACCAGGAGGAAGATGATGAAGATGCTGATGATTTTATCCAGAGAGCGCTCCAACCACACGACCATCTACGCACACGGAGAGGAAGATGTAGAAGAAAGGAGGGGGAGGAGAAGAAGAAGCACAGTCAGCACCATTCAGAAGAGGTTGAAAACATACAGTGATCAGACACATGGAGAAACCTGTGTCCTTCACATGAGGGGAAGCCATCTTGGATCTAAAAGATGCCCCTTGGGCCCTGAGAAAAGCAAAAGGTGGTCCACTGAGAACTGAGGAGTGAGCCGGGATACCGGTACCTGCATGCACAGAGCTTTCACTTTGACACAAACACATGCAGGTGAAAAACTGTTGAAGGTGAAATTCTCAACTCAGGTTTCTCAATGCTCCAAAACTGCATCAACTGCATCAGTGTGTGTGTGTATGTGTGTTAATGTCACACAAGCCATGTGCTGAAGTGACAGTTAGTGGACCCCCTCTCTGTAAGGCTACTTCTTTATGGTGGGTCATATTGATGGTGAGATGATGTGGCAAAGGTCCCACTGCCTTTCAGCGCCAGGCCTCCAGCCTAAAGAGTTTCATATTTCTTTGTTGCCGTCTCTAAGGACGCAGCCTTGCGTTACAGAGGACACTTGGCACTTTGACTGGATTAAGTCAAGTAAAAACAAAAAAATGGAAACACCCCATCAAACCAACATCAGTATTTACTTTGAATACACAGAAGCCTTGTTGACTTTAAAATTGGTCTAATGTCAAAAACCTGCTGATGCCATGCCAGGATTCAAGATAAAGAATAAGACGAACAATATATAACAAAACCAACATCGTTATTTACTTTGAATACACGCAGAACCTTTGTTAGTCAAAATTATGTAATCCTTTTTTTTTAAAGTTCATTTTTCAAAACAAGTGTTTAAATGCTACCAAATACACACAGTTCAGACATCATATGAAAGCACAACAAAGAAAAGCAAATGTTTTTTGGTTTTGTGCCGCTTCATATTGACAAACTGGGAGACGTTTCCATTTTTTTGTCCATCTCTACTCCTGCCCATAAGATATCCTGCTACATCACAACTCTCCACGAGTTTCATGGACAGTGGATTGCTTCTTCCTAATCTCTATTAGAAAAAAAGAAAAATATACATATATACATATTCAGGCTCATCAGCCAACATGTATTCAGACGCATAAGCTCCTCCCACTCTGCTCCGTCTCGCTCATCTCCACGCAGCCTCAACACTCAAGCCAACTCACAGCAGGGAAGGTACGACCAAGGCGAGGGACCGAAGAGTCCCGCCCCCCCGCCCGTAGCTTCCTGTTAAATACAAGCATGGTCCGAGGAAGCAGGGAGTGAGGCACATGACACGGCGTGAAGGGGTGGTGACAGCGGATGGGTGAAGCGCCAGTCCAAGCTTGTGCTCACGCCTTCGCACACATCCACACATCCACACATCCACACATCCACCACTTTCATTCTTCATCCTTCTTCTCTCGCTTTCTCTCATGCACACCGTTTCTACCAGTCTCTCTTTCTCTCAGCACTCGGCTCCTCCAGATCATTACCTGCTTGTTAAGCCAATGCCAGAGCTTGGGGAAGAGACAAAGAGACATTGGGAAGATTATTTTGAGAAAGACCTGTTCAGCAGTCATCACGCGCCCCCATGCGACAAGAGCACCACCTCTTTGGGTTCAGGCGGTGAGGAAACAGGAAGTGGGCCGTGGCAGGCAGGACTAAACTACAGTGTTTGAGTGTGGACTTGCAGAGTGGGAAGCACATCAGTGGGATTATAAAACACACAACAGAAGTACAGCCCAAAGACACCAGGAGAAAGACATCTCTGAATGCAAGACGTGTCACTTGTGGCGTTGTCTGCCTGCCGCTTGGAGGTCAACAGGAAGTGTACGGCCCGCTGCGAGTTCACCAGAGCTGCACGATGCATCTGAAACAGCGCTACGCAAGCCGGGTCAAAACAATGAGCCGATATACTGAATAAACTATACTGTATCCATCTATAAAACTGCTTTGACTAAATTTGGGAATATATTAGTATCTGAAAAATAAGCTAAAAAATATACAGTGGCGCAAATAAATTACCAAAACTCAGTTGGTTTTGATCCGTAAACGCATTTAAACGTTGATTTTTTTATCTGCCATTTTTTGCTTTACTGTGTCTAAAAATCTGAATTCATACATGATTTCATTTTTTTTTTTTAAGAAGCTGATTACAAACACACAAGTTGCCCTTCTGCACTTGTGTACTCA
>CM070092.1:10251423-10296423 GCA_036178185.1 Liparis tanakae
GACATTTTAAATAATATATAAAAAGTCAAAATTATGTTGGCGTATGATATAATTTCTCTAAAAAGAACATGTTGGCAGATTTACAATCAGTAAAACCTCCTCGCTCTCCTCTCGAGCAGAACTTCTTGTTAATAGCTCTCAGTCACATTCGACGTGTCACTCTTGAAGGTCAACATCTCTTTCCGACACACCTTGAGTGAGATAAAAATACTGGAGACTTCATCCTCTGAAGATGCAACGCTGCACATACTCGCTTCCTTTAACTGCTACCTGCCACGTAGGAAACATTTGAAGACATCTTCCCAAAGTCAAGAAAAGTATGGAATGATAACCAACATGTCTCGGCAGACTCATCCGGCGGCGCCCCCCCCCCCCCCCACACACACACACACACACTCACCGATGTAGAAGAGCCAAATGGCCCAGACAGGAAGAGCCAGAGCCCTCAGGTAGTGCTCAGTGTGCGGCCTCCACTTGAAACAAACCACCAACAAGTAGCCAAACACCACGGTGCACACCTGAGGAGACAAGGGGCGCAGTGGCAACATATACAAATATAATAGAGGGGATGTTACGGGGTAGCATCAGCTCCATTGATGCTTCTTCCAAGAACAGTATTGTTAGTTCGGTCAGTGTTTATAATCAATACTCGCAAATACATCAATTCAGAGCCGAGGTGGTGTTTACGTCAATCGTTTAGGAGTTATCATTTTACCTAAATGAAGGTGTAATGACTGAGAATTATCAATGTTATTTTTCTGAAACTGTTGCCCTTCTTTCTTTTTTTAAACACTCCAAATGACTTAGTGATCAAAATGTACTTTTTGGACTTCACAGTTTTCTGTTAGCAAACCTGCTGCTCTATGTTAGGAAAAGCATCAAAAGGTCAGAGCTGGTTCCACTACACACAGACGTATTTTGATGTAATTTAATATAGAGTCCTGCATCCTATTTTTGGACAAGGGCCCTGTGTCAGTCTAGCTCAGCATTTCGAAAAAGGACAGGCCGTCTGAGGAAGAACATTTAATGCAATTTGTATCTAGTCTAAGCGTAGCTGGACTCAGAACCCTGCAGCTGTTTACGATTAACAAGGTATCGATCAGACACTAAAACTGCAGGAAATTTGATTAGGTGGGATACAAGTTGAGGCATAAGTTCCAAATAAAATAACCCATTATGAGACACATTCAAGGAAATGCAATACAAACTATTTGCAGCATTCTGCAATGCTTTCAATTTAGTTTAATTAGTTATCTATTGATAACCGTTCATTAAATTATGTTGGGACGATTTCACATTGTGTCCCCCT
The DNA here is from genome assembly GCA_036178185.1 of Liparis tanakae. NCBI lineage: Eukaryota > Metazoa > Chordata > Actinopteri > Perciformes > Liparidae > Liparis > Liparis tanakae. The sequence goes on from CM070092.1 coordinate 10,252,733, forward strand.
TTAACAATGTAACTTGTAAACCGTAATGATTCTGAGCACATTTTAATCAAACTAGGACAACTAGTTTGATTAAAATGGTAGGGCTGCAAATAACAATGACTATGATTGTTTACACACGTTAGTTCTCAGATAATCATTTGCTAAATAATGTAGTATCAAAGAAGGCCAGCAGATATTTAAACTGGAGAAGCTGGAACAAGGGGACGTACGTTGATGAATCAAGCTTATTTATTATTATGTATTGTATTATTAATTTCTCTATCGTCTTATAAATTCGTTATATGAGTTGTCAGAAAACATGAGACACCATAATTAAATCTCAGAATCGTATATAAGAATCTACATAAATGTTCCAGACAGAAAACCAATATTGGTCAAACATGTGTGGTGTGATGTAGAGATCAGCCGTGGCCAGCTCCCCCTCGAGCGGCAGCTTGGACCTCGCCCACCCCCGCGCGCTGACCACAGAGGGTCTTGTTGTCATCCGGGGATGTCGCCACTCACCCACACGGTGTGGAAGCAGTCCAGCGCGGCCCCGATGACGCCGCAGACGTGCCCGAGGATCACCTGCATGCCGTCGACACTCCAGAACAGGTAGAGGAAGTAGACCAGCGGCGCCCCGGCCCCGATCACCAGCAGCAGCGTGAGCCTCTGGAGCACCAGCCGGCCCATCGCCTCCACCCCGTGGTTCACGCACCACACCGGGATGAGCAGCGTGCCCACCAGGATGGGCGTCCCGGTGTCCTGGAGGCCGGTGAGCCACGAGCGGCCGAGCCGAGCCAGAGAGTGCTTGAAGGGGTGCAGGAAGGTCCCGCAGAGCACCGCCCAGAGCAGCGGACGGAGGAAGGCCTCCAGGATGAAGTAGACCAGGACCGACGCTCCGCAGCAGATCGCCACGAAGATCATCGCCCCGGTGTTGTAGAAGGCCTGTTTGATGTTTTTATCAAACTTCAGGGACGACGGCTGGGTTAACAGTTGGCTCACCATCCCGACGGCCGGCTGGACGCTCTCTGAGAACAAGCCCAAGTGAGGCCGCCCGATGTGAGGGCTCTGCGGGGGAGAGACCACGGCGGGCTCCGGGGCCGCGTCCTCCTTGTCTGCCATGTTCCCTGATTCCGCCGCGGGAGCCTTGCGGAGCGAGCTACTTCTTCTTCGTTTGCCTTTAATGGCGGTAGAAGAGCCGCTTGTCGGGAGCACTACCGCCGCCCACTAATCTGGAGTGTGGAGAAATGATGTGTTCAGATCTCTCTATTCTGACCACAAAACAAAGAGAATATCTTTTAATTAGTTGGACTGCTTCAGCAGTCCAACTAATTAAAATATTTAATATTTTGAATAGGATCACAATGGAGAATGTCTTCAACTTTAAAAGCTTTAAGATCTTCATACTTTCAGCTAATTCAATCTTCTTCTTTTTTAAATGTCGACATAATCTTCAACTTTTATTGTATATTTTCAGATATTTTTAATCTTTCCACATTATCAAATGATTACTATTTTTATGGAATAATCAATGAATGGTTTCCTATTGAGCAAAGCTTCAAATGTGCTTAAACTTGTTTAAATTTAAAAGCTTACAATATCAGCATACATTCAGCAAAAGAAACAATTCCACCTTCCACCATGTGGACAACATTGTTAGCTATAACTTTATAATTCAGATTATTTTGATAGCTATTATAGTTACTTTTTTGTACTTTTTAATATTTTTTTCTAACTTTTAAAATTTTTGATAACTTTTTAACTTTTTAATATTTTTTTATGACTACATTTTTTATAACTTTTTATAACTTTTTACATTTTAAAAACTTGTTATTACTTTTTTACAATTTATTACATGTTCATAACTTTTTAAACTTTTAATACTTTTGTACTTTTTCATTACATTTGTACTCTTTATTACTTTCCTCTCTTTTGATTTTTGTGTGTGTGTGGGGAAGTCTAGAGCTGTAACGTCATCGCTAGAGGGGACAGCTATGTCAGGATCAAGCGGAAATTATTTTTGTATATCGTCAGTACGGCCACAATTCTTACTCTATAGGCATTCTCTTTTTGATAAAGTATCAGAGAATCGTGTGCTTGTCGATTTTTATCAAACTTCGTGACTGTGTAATCCAACAGTTTCCCAAATGTTTCTAGAGAAGCCTTAATGAGGGGAGAAGTCTGGCTTTCTCCTCAGTCATCTCTATTGAAAACCTGACGACATTTTTCCTTTTTTCAGCAAACAGGAACATTTTCTGAACTGCGATTAAAATCTCATTTCTAAACCTAAAAAACATTTAAGGACATGTAAACGTTCACAAAAGCCTCGAGCATCTCTTAATGTAAAAGCCTTTAGGATCAGAGTTATGGTTCTCTGTCAAATCCAAAGGTTTCGACAGGTTGCTTTTGTCAGATTCAGAGCTGTCTCTCACTCACACAGGTGTGTCATGTTAGGCTAATCAGAGGCGGATCTCACACACACTCTTTTACATTATTACATTACATGTCATTTAGCAGACGCTTTTATCCAAAGCGACTTACAATAAGTGCATTTCAACCTAGAATACAAACTAAGAACAACAAGAATACAGAAAGTAACATTTCCTCATCATAGTCAAACTACAAAAGTACCATAATAAGAGCCATTCAAGTGCTACTAAAGTGCAAGTCTGTGTTTAATCCAGATATAGTCGGAAAAAGGTGCGTTTTCAGTTTTCGGCGGAAGATGTAAAGATTTTCTGCTGTCCTGGTGTCAGTGGGGAGCTCGTTCCACCACTGAGGAGCCAGGACAGCAAACAGTCTGGATTTCAAGTGATTAGCTTGAGGTGACGGAGTCACAAGTCGGTTGGCTGTTGCCGAGCGGAGCGAACGTGCCGGGGTGTACGGTGTGACCATATCCCAGATGTAGACGGGGCCCTATCCGTTCAGAGCACGGTACGCCAGAACCAATGTTTTGAAGTGGATGCGGGCCGCCACCAGTAGCCAGTGAGCGGAGGAGCGGAGTGGTGTGGGTGAATTTCGGGAGGCTGAAGACCAGTCGAGCTGCTGCATTCTGGATGAGCTGCAGAGGCCGGATGGCCTTAGCAGGTAGACCAGCCAGGAGGGAGTTGCAGTAGTCGAAGCGCGAGATGACCAGAGCCTGGACCAGAACCTGCGCCGCCTTCTGGGTAAGAAGAGGTCGTATTCTCCAGATGTTGTGCAGCATGCACCTACAGGAACGCGCTGTCGCAGCGATGTTGGCCGTCAGGGAGAGTTGACTGTCTAGCGTCACCCCGAGGTTCCTGGCAGTTAGGGTAGGGGCCAACACGGAGCTGTTGAAGGTGGTAGTCAGGTCGTGAGTGGGGGAACCTTTCCCTGGAAGGAACAGTAGCTCGGTCTTGTCAGGGTTGATCTTCAGGTGGTGTGCAGACATCCACTGAGAGATGTCGGTCAGACAGGCAGAGATTTGCGCCGCCACCTGTGTTTCGGACGGTGGGAACGAGAAGATCAGTTGGGTGTCATCGGCATAGCTGTGGTAGGAGAAGCCATGCGAACGAATGACAGAGCCGAGAGAATTGGTGTACAGAGAGAAGAGGAGGGGACCCAGGATGGAGCCTTGAGGAACCCCAGTAGTGAGAGGACAAGGATCAGATACAGATCCTCTCCAAGTTACCCGGTAAGTGTGGTCGGTGAGGTAGGAAGAGAAAAGAGCGAGTGCTGTGCCTGAGATCCCCAGGTCCTGAAGAGAAGAGAGAAGGATCTGGTGGTTCACGGTGTCAAATGCGGCAGAAAGGTCTAGAAGGATAAGGACAGAGGAGAGAGAGAGGCTGCTCTAGCAGTGTGAAGCTGCTCAGAGACAGCAAGGAGGGCCGTCTCTGTTGAGTGGCCAGCCTTGAATCCAGACTGGTGGGGGTCAAGAAGGTTGTTGCTGTGGAGATAGGAGGACACTTGGTTAAAGATAGCTCGCTCCAGAGTTTTGGAAAGAAAGGAAAGAAGAGAGACCGGTCTGTAGTTGCTGACTTCAGACGGGTCGAGCGTGGGTTTCTTCAGGAGAGGGTTGACTCTTGCCTCCTTCAGAGAGTTGGGGAAACAGCCAGTTGAGAGGGAGCTGTTAATAAGATGGGTGAGAAAGGTCAGACGGTCAGGAGCAACAGCCTGAAGGATGTGAGACGGGACAGGGTCAAGGGCGCAGGTGGTCGGTCGAGCAAAGGTCACCAAGCTAAGAACTTGACTGGGAGACAGGGCGGTAAACGAGGAAAGAGAGGTGGATGAAGGAGTTGGTGTAGGTGAAGTGATAGAGGATGGATTAGTAAAGGAGGAGCGTATGTCGTCTATCTTGTTTGTAAAGTAGTCGACAAAGTGGCTCGGCAAAAGGGAGGAAGGAGGAGGGGGAGGAGGGGGATCAAGGAGGTTGGAAAAGATAGAGAAGAGTTTTTTGGGGTTAGAGAAGGAAGACTGAATTTTGGTCAGGTAGAAAGAGCTTTTGGCTGCAGAGATAGAGGCAGAGAAGGAGGAGAGAAGAGATTGATAGCAGAGCAGGTCTTCCGCTTGATTCGATTTGCGCCATTTCCTTTCCGTCGCTTGCAAGTTGGCTCTCTCGGCACGCACCGAGTCAGACAACCACGGAGCCGGAGAGGACTTGCGAACTGGTCGTGTCTTAAAAGGACAAAGAGAATCAAGAGATGAAGACAGGGAAGAGAGGAGAGTGTCTGCGGCAGAGTTAGGCTGCATGAGTGAGAAGGAGTCAGTTGAGGGGAGAGCAAATAGGACAGAGGAGGCCAGAGAGGAGGGACAGAGAGTGCGAATGTTGCGGCGTACAGGTACAGAGTCTGTGGATACGGGTGGGTTATCAGTACCAGAGAGTGAGAGAGAGTAAGAGATGAAGTAGTGGTCAGAGACATGCAGAGGAGTTACAGTGAGGTTAGAGGTAGAGCAGTCTCTAGTAAAAATGTAATCCAGGTGGTTGCCGGCTTTGTGAGTAGGAGGGGAGGGACTGAGTGAGAGGTTAAAGGAAGACTTCTCAGTCTGGATGTTCAAGTCACCCAGAAGGATGAGCGGGGGGCCGTCTTCCGGGAAGTTGGACAGGAGGACGTCCAGCTCTTCCAAGAAGTCTCCCAAAGAACCAGGGGGACGGTAGAGAACAACAATGTGTAGCTGAACCGGATGAGTAACCGTCACAGCATGAAACTCAAAAGTCAGTGGGGTAAAAAGTGGAAGCGGGGAGAGAGAGAAACACCATTTGGGGGAGATGAGTAAACCTGTACCTCCACCCCGACCAGAAGGTCTGGGTGTGTGACTGAAGGAGAAGGCCGAGGAGAGAGCAGCCGGGGTAGACGTGTTGTCAGGCGTGATCCAGGTCTCAGTGAGAGCCAGGAAGTCAAGCGACTGCTCCACAGCAAAGCCAGAGATGAAGTCGGCCTTGCGGTTGGCAAACTGACAGTTCCAGAGGCCTCCTGTGACAAGGTGCTGGGTGTGAGTAGAACGGGTAGGAAGGATAAAAGAGGAGGGGTTCCGGTACGCGAATGAACGAGTCCTATAGTAACTACGAGTAGAAATATGCACAGGTATGGAAAACACACACATATTCACAAAGTGGTGTAATACTCAGCCACCCACGAAGACTCCAACGAAAGACTCCTGTGTCTTTGTCCTCCGAGTCTTGACTCCAACGAAAGACTCCCATGTCTTTGTCCTCCGAGTCTTGACTCCAACGAAAGCTGATGCCTGTAGACCCAATCCGGTTATGAACAGTTTTCCTAATTACCTCCAGCCACGTTAATCACCGGCCCTTTTTGTATTCAAATAACGCTCTATTGAAACCAGGTGATGAGCGATCGTCCAATCAGTGTAGCTTCCGCTCACAGTGACTGGAAACACTTCTCACCCAAAACAAATCTTAAACAACACAAACTGACAATCTAGGAGCTTAAAAACAGGAGATACAACAGTAATTTAGCAGATTTAACTAATTTAAAGAAGATACTTAACAGGATCCAATAAGTCAGTAGTCCTTCCTCCAAGGTAGAAAATGCACACTGTTTATAATACATTGCAATGGAGAGATATCAGAGGAGAACTAGGGAAAAAAACAGGCTCCTCCCCCGTTACGGAAAACAGGCTCCGCCCCAGTTTAAAAAAGGCTCCGCCCCTGTAATGGAAAACAGACTCTGCTTGTCTTTTCCAGTTATACATTTCCACCCAATATGTTTTTGCTTCAACATTTTCAGCAGGATGTTTCCCTTTTTTATATGTTCAGATGTTTAAGCTATTGTCAGCCTATTTCAGCTGTTGGCAGCTATTTTCACCTATGTTCAGCTTTAAAAAAGAAATATTTCAGCTATTTCCAGACATTTTCAGTTGTTCATTTAATATTTCTGCTTGTCTGCTTAGCTTTCTCAACCACCATGTTACACACTTAGTTCAGCTTCATTGCTCCTCATCGTTACACTTGAGTAACAAACCGACATCACCGTCGTCGTCAACACGTTGCTAACTTTCTCTTTCAACCTGCGAGTCCACCGGACTCATATCCCTTTTATAATTTTTTCCCCTACATCTCAAAACCCTTTGAACCTCTCATTTTTAACAATACTCTTCAACATCACGCTACCTTCCTCTCTCCTTTCCGACCTACTACCAGAGGCACTATACGATTTCCAGACTCATTTATTTGTGCGTACTTCAGTCCAGTTATTAAAAATCCATATCCTCAGTCGCTTCCTCTCCGTCACTATTCCCTGCCGTCCTTAGTCCAGTCACATATCAGTTTATGCACGATCCACCAATAACCACTTCTCCAACCAGCACCAATACTCCCACCACTCCTAATAATAACCAAGGGATCCAGATCCACCGCAGGAGGGAGGAACATATGTTATGTAAGAGTATTAAAACCATGGGAAATTAAGTGAAAGAGAAAGAAAAAAAACACTTCCGGTATTTTATTTTTGTCTTTCATTTCATATTATTTATAATGTTTCCAAATTGTATTTGGTTGTTTTGTTAGTTGTTGAATTGTTTATTTCCTGTCACTACTATTTACTACACAAATAATAATATAATAATACATTGTTACCATTATTATTGTTATTATTACTAAACATTTAATCTAAATAAACAAATAATGTTCTTGTTTGTCTTTTAAGCAGTAGTGCTGCATAATATATCGAGTATGTTATTTAAAAAATAGTATATAGCAGACAATATGTTAGTGAGAGACATGGGGGGATCTTGAAAGGAAAATTTAGAAATGTTGAGCCAAACATAAGAAAAAGTTTATGAAAAGTTGTTACATGGTAAAGACACAGTGTAGGCAGTACCTACAACCTTGGACATTTACAACAAACAAATCATTTTTTTGTTGTTTTTTGCAAAGCATGACATCCATATAAAGAGGGTGAAGGGGCAGGAAGTGTCTGTGCAAACGGCTGTGAGAAAACCTTTGTGTTTTAGCCAAGTTCAACATGTGACACTGTCTTCTCATCATCACTGAACAGCAGGAATTCAAAATCATTTCCAAATTCCCATTGCATGCATCATCTGTAGTTCTCATTATTTAAATACTTGGAAGATATCAGAAATTGTCAAAATAATTGGCCTATTTTTAAAATAACACTATAATACTATCTAATCAGACATCTTGTTTTGTACTGACACCAGTACATGACACCTCTACAATATAAGTTTATTAATGTGTCAAGATCTTCTTTTTGAGTTCCCGAGTAATGCTATAACATAAGTAATATACTCTATAGTGTGTTTAATACATCTAACAATGTCTCTTTGCACAAAGTGCACCATAAAATGTGGCATCAGACAACTTAATTATTGCTGCATAATCTTCTCTCCCCTCTTCTGTCCACTATGTGGTCTGCTGTGCGTCATTATGGCGTCCCCATGAGTAAGTAGAAGGTGAGTGCTACAATGAGCAGTAAGCAGAGGGGAGAGTTGAAGGTCTGGTAGGCCGTAGAAGGCATGAAGATGTCCTCGTACTTATAGATGCTGATCATGTGGTCACTGACGGGCGGATTGTCGATGTCGTGTCTCGTGATGGAACCTGTTGGAAAAAGCAAGATAATGTAAGATGAGATGAAAGGGGTTTTTTAAGCACAAAGACAGGTGACTTGATGCTGAAGCTTGATCAATCACCTTGTATGGCCGGTCCCCATGCAAATAGGTAATACCATGACAGGTGTAAGTCCACAAGTGTTTCCTCTCTGGGGACATATAGAGGTCGTTTAAAGCGGCAGGTCACCCGGTTGTTGTCAAATACGCCCTCTTCGTCTCTTGCAGGGTTCCTTTTTATTTCCTTGGCCCACTGGCCAACATTGTAGAAGTGATGAATCCGTACACGTCCGTTATCGTCATGAACACAGCCCATGACATCGTCTCCTCCCTAAGGACATAAGAAGGAAAGAAAAGTTGTATTCCAATATGCTATACATTCATCTGTGGACAAATGGTTGAATTTGGATAAGATATATAAATGAAGTTATTGAGACTGATACTATTATTGCTCGTGCAGTAAGCCCCAGAGTACTATGCCAAAAGCGTGCATACAGTAGTTACATGTGATGGCTTCAGTATCAACACAAATGGTGACCAGTTCAACCAAAAACTGACTTTTCCTTCTCAGATTGAACAAGTGAACCCAAAGAGTTACAGAAAGTTCCTACTATTTCACACGTAAATGGCCGGGAAATGAATGTGAGGAAAGTAAACAGAATTGTGTGTAACCTGCCTTTGTAACGCCCTGTTCCGTGTCTCCTCTGTGTCTCTCTCCTGATGGTTCATCTCCTTCACCTGCCCTCAGCCACTCCTGTCTCCTTGATTGTTTCATTTCCTGCACCTGCCCCGAGTCACTCTCGTCTCGTTACGGTCTCATGACGTAGACCTGTTCTCATGTCATACGCCTGTTTCCCCCTCCATATATTGTGCCAGTCCTTCCTTCCTCTCCTGCTGGATTGTTGGCCGTTTCTCAATTCAAAGTACACGACTGCAGACTTGTGTTCTTTTGGAGTCTGGTCTTAGGAGTCCAGACTCCGGAGGACGGGAGGACGGGACAACAGGAGGACGGTCTTTCTGCGATTGGAAAAGCAGCTGACTTGATGACGTCACCACATCAGCTGTTCTTGCTCCTGAGTTTATTCTAATTATTCAGTGTAACTTATTTTTTACAGTCAAATAAACAAAACAACCTAAAATGACATTCCGTGACTCAACAACAGTAGTATTTATAAAAAGTCAACTGTCAGTAGTTTATTTTCTCCTCCGCTATTGTTTCCGGTTGCTGGTGAATTGCATTCTGGGATATATGCTGGCCAGAGTACGAACAAGTCTCCTCTGATGCATCCTCCGGAAAGTGGGAGGATCAAGTCACATCCGGGCATTTTGACCGTGCTTTGCGAGAAGCGAACTTTGAATGTGAACATGTACCCGTTGAGACTGATGACGTTTCACGAGTCCACGAGGACACAAGTAGAGGAAAGGACGCACAAGTACGCTGATTGAGAAACGGCTGTTGTCTTTAGTTCTGTCCTCCTTGTTTCCTGTGTATTTCTGACCTGCCTGTTTTGACCCTGCCTGCCTGCCATGACCTCTGATTCTCTGCCTGCCCCCTTTTGGACTTTGTTGCCTTTTGGAACCTTTTGCCTCAGTAAAGAGGTTTTTTTTGTTATTCAAATCCGGCTTGTTTCTCTGCATCTAAGCCTCACCCAGTGACAGCCTTTAAACATCTTGAAAGCACTCATATTTATCTTGGCTACCTTAAAATAATTTCATTCACAATATTACGATAAGTGTATAAAGGTTTTTACCTATACCAAACAATTTAAAATAATAAATGTAAACAAAGGCCAATATCATTTGGTATAAAATACTTTTTGTTTAGTTAATCATTTGACTTCACAGTCAAGGTCAGCTCTTAAAAAGATGCATCTGATGCATTTAAAATGTAAATAAGTTTTGCTATAAATTAACACAACTATCAGTTGTTGTTGTTGTTGTTGTTGTTGTTGTGCAGCTGCTCACCATTTTCTTGTCAGAGGAGAATCCTACGGCCACCCAGCCGTCTGTGTCTGAACTCATCTCGTACTCCACGTCTGTCCCGATGCGGCGATAACTCAGAAAGTAGTCGCATGTTTCTGCATCACACCCCGGCTTCCCATACCTGTACATGGACAAATACAAACGTTCACTTTGAAGGCACTACTGACGAATATATTTCAGTTTAGAAGGTGACATTCACAATATTAAGAATATTTTGATAACGTTATGACCAAACTAGAGCACTCTTTAGAGTGACTTCAGAGAATAATTACTCAACGTCCATGTTCAGCTTCAGCTTTAGGGAGTCAAGTCACAGCATCTAGGATAAAGCCGCCTTTGGGAATACAGCTGTTCAGAAAGCATGGGCTGCAGGCAAACAATGTATCCTTCTCTAACCTTATGCAGCCTTTGGTTACTCCACAGTCCACGACTTTGATCTTAGCAAAGGGATCCACTGGGGGGGCGGTGGGGAACGGATAACCTGCAAAATGAGAAATCAACACACACAAACAACTGATGCTTGTTTTTAAGACAGTCAAAGGGCCAACTAGGGGGAGCCATCTGTGTGTGTGAGAGAGACAGTGTGTGTGTGTGTGTGTGGTGTGTGTGTGTGTGTGAGAGAGAGAGAGAGAGGGGGGGGGGGGGGTCAGCTACCAGCGGGGAGCTGGCCTGGGTGCTGAAAGGCCTCGCACTGTGCAGGTTGGATGTGAGGCCAGATGAACAGCACATGATCAGTTTCTGTGTGCAGGTTTTGCTAAATGTTGTCTTACACTCGTATGTTGCGTGTGTCTATTGCGCATGTCATGTAAAGCAAACCCACCAACCATACATCGTACTGTAGCCAATGCATTAGAGCCTTACCGTCATCGGACAGGTACCTGGACTCCAGGAACTCGGAGGCGAAGGTGCTGTAGGAGTCCTTGTGAGGCTCCTGGTGTCCCGGCTCTCCGTGCTCCCCGTGGCCGGCCCGGAGTGCTCCCTCGTCGGTGGGGCTCGGCGCGACCCCCAACCATCCGCCCAGCAGCACCAGCAGCTTCGCGAAGCTCCGCAGAGAACTCATGGCCAGATGACGTCAACAAAGAAGCGATAAAAACGACTAAACCAATTGAAAATCAAATCGGATCCTCATTATTGTTTGAATCTCGGTATCTTCGCAGGTACCCATCGCGGCGTCACCAAAAATCATCCCCGCATCCCAATCGCCTGCGCGTCTGTTTACTCGCAGGTTGGTGGGGGGGAACCAGCGCCGATGACCGTGTGGCTACGAGGCTAATCCAATCCTAAATTACCAGTTATTGTAATCGAACCAGCTAATTAAGCTACGCGCGCGTAATCCTCTTTAAAATCCAAATCTAGATGGCTGGTAGTGCTCAGTAATCTTCGCATATTTTGCAGTCGCAGTATTGGCTGCATGGATGGTTTCGCCCGGCCTCCCTCTCTTCTCCCTCCTCAGTCAATCAAAGTAACATCCAATGAGGAGGCGCTACGTGCTATTATCAGGATCAATCAACCGGGGATCAGGGCATTGATGGGGAGGGTAGTTCACACAGTCGTTCAGAGACGTGGAGTATCTGGATTCGCATCCCTTGTACCATGTACAAGCCTGGAGAGGAGCAAAGAGCAGGGATGGGGTTAAAGGAAAGACAAATTGGTTGGAAATAAAATAATTGGCATAGCTGGGATGTTAGTCCCTCTATATGCGTCGACTCTTGTACTAAAATGAAAGTGGATAAATAACGTGTTCATCTATGAACTCAGGTGTTTGTGCATGTTTTTTAATATTTAATCTTCAAAATTGATGGTTTTTATTCGGCCACACTGCATGGAATAACATTCTTCAGGAGAAATGCTTTATAACTATGAAAGTAGCTGTATTATTTTCATTAAAATACTATAATCAGACTATTAAATACCCAGCATGTTTTAATTGCTAAATGTTTTAAACTGTCATTAATTACAGCTGCATTATTTTGAATGAAAACTAAACCCTGGCACATATCCAGGACTGACAATATGTGTATTTGCAGATCTAAATCCCAAACTGCCTTGTATTTTGAATGCCTTGTTTCTTTATGTGCAGGCAGCTTTATTTGAGTATTTAGTTCACAAGCTCCCTGTGTGTCTCATGCAGAAAGCCAAGGGACCAGTGCTCAGAGGAGACCCTGCAGGTGTACTCATGGTTGAATGTGCATGTTACATCAAAACCAATCGCCAACCATCCTAACTGACATCCTGTAACTGTAACTCCATCCTCTCTGTTCAGTGGTTGTACACAGTCCTGCCACTTGATGGTGATATAAAGCCACGGTATGAACATGACGTGTAGGTCGGCTTGAGGAGGATCTTCTTAGGCTAGTACCCATCTTCATCATGTTTCACTTTCCAACTGATGCAGAGCCAAATCTTACTCTAACCTTAGACTGTCATACAAATAGATGTCTCATCAGCATTGCTATTTTACCTTCAGTGACTACAAAAGAAATTGCTCGTTTGTGTAAACATTCCTGGCAATAAACGGTTTCTGTTTCTGATTCTGATACAGAGTAGAATAAGAAGCATCTGTAGCCGATGCTATCGTACTGTGCCCCTTGTAGAAATGCATTTTAAAGAATTAAAAAGGCCACTGATGAATGAGGACACATACAGTGAGGTTAATATGTGAACACTTGCTCTGTGCTCAGTCATCATCATCCTCACATGTTTCAAATACTTAATATGTCACATCAGTATATTTAGTCGATACTCTCAGAACAGAGACATGTTTAACGGAACATCTCGAAGGAATTAAAATTAGCAACATAATCTACTGTATTCATATAACAAAATACTTGTAAATAAATGGATACAATATGTAATTGGTGTGCAGACAGTAGATAATCATATTTAATGTATCATCACACAACTTTATGAACTAATCTCCAAATAAGGCTGTAAAACTTTATGTTATGTGTGTATCCTGTAGGTGATGCTGGTGTTACACAGTCTGAAAAAGGACCACAATTGTAAATAGACAACAAGGACTTACAGGCTGGCTGTCATCTACAAACACACACATTCAGACACACAATATAATAATATAAATGTTCTTTATCTAAAACTCTGATGAATAACTTTACAAAATTGAAAAATATTACAACGCCGACAACAATTTAAACCTATGGCATTTTATCACATTTCTATTTAGAATTTCTTTATATGTTGTATCATGTCTTTGTGCATGTGTGTATGTTGCGTGTGTACATCCACTCATGCATATAAAACATGTGTTTTTTATAATGTATCATACTTGCACACATGCATGTTTGTACATAAAGGAGTGTGTGACCTTTAACCTTTCCTCTCTTCACACCGTCTCTCTCTGCAGAAACAAATCAACCTGATCAATCTCTCCTCTTGTTCTCGAGCCGCCCAATTATCCCTCGTTTATCCTCCTATTATTTCTACCTCTAACACTCAACCCCTCAACCGACCCTCCCTCCCCTATCTCTCTCTCTCTCTCCTTCTCTCTCTCTCTCGCTCTCTCTCTCTCACCTTCTCTCGCTCTCTCACCTTCCCAATTACAATTCTGTGTGGAGGCAATGCTTGCTGGGTAATGAGGGACTCTGGGCGTAGCAATCTTATCTTAATAGCCTTAAAGGGCCACTCATTACTACAAACTCTCACTCTGTCACACACACACACACACACACACACACATCTATCCACGCACATCTGTCCTGGCACATCATGCCAGAGAGACAGATGGAGTGACAGAAAGAGAGAGTGAGAAAGGTACATGAAGAAGTATAGGAGATAGTGAAGGAGAAAATGAGACAGGAGAGAAGCGATGAGGAGAGGATGAGGAAGGGGGATGGGGGGTCTGGTAAATGTCAGCGGTGTGTCTCCTGGGCCAGAGAGACGAGTTAGTGACAGAAGGACAATGGCCACTGGATCCATCCAGACACAGAGCTCCTATGAGTGCATAATCGGATCTAACTTCTGCTTCGCCATCAACCGGCCATCGTAAAGGCAGAAATCAAACACGCACAGAAACATTTCATTTAGCTGACGCTTTTGTCCAAAGCCACTTTGCCACAAACAAAAAAACACAATTGCAGCCTCTCACAGTTGTATGTCGGATACTCAAGGTAAGCCTTGGCTGTAAATCAAGCTCAGTCGGGGATGTCAGGCTGTGAGACGGTAAAGACCGGTCCATCGAACAAACATCCTGCACACTCATATTGAATCTGCTTCTCCTCTTCCCTCTGTCATCTTAAAGGAGAACGCTGGCGAGATTCTGTATTTCTCTTATTGTCAACAAATCCTATAAATGACCAAAACCAACGATGAATTGATACAGCTTATTCCTGTGTGTCTTGGAGGTTGTTGTCAAAATCTCTTTAACAAATGCATAAAAGACATGTTTACGAGCGAAGTGTTGCTTCTTCAAGATGAACATGAGCAGTGTTTTGTAGTCAATCCCGGATATTATATTTTCAAAGATCAATTTTATAATTGTACTTTTTTTAAACTTTGCTTTGTTCAGTAGTTTAATTGTAATGGTAAGAACTGGGGCTATGCCACATATTCACTAAAGCTGTGCTTTAATCATGCTCTGCCTCCTCGTTCCCTGTTAACACGTCTCATGTTTCCATATTCCTTTTGTTATGCCTAACACTGTATGTGTAGTGAGATTGCAGAAGGTTCATTGTATTCCCATGTAGAGCTGCACAAATAAACCTGCATTTTGGCATTTAAACTCAGTGTTGGATACCTCTCACCTCATTATCTATTGGAGAGTGGCTAGATCACTTATCGACTCAGCCCTCCTTATAACGGCAAGCTATCACCTCTGTCTCTAACTCTCTCACACACACAAACAGCCGTACAGAAGGTCTGTGATGTAGCTGCAGGCCTCCCCACCTCCAGGGCTTCATTTAGGAGTTGTCAGAAATCACTTTACTCACAGAGGACAGTAAACACTATTGGCATGTTCTCCTGGCTGCAATGCAATTGCACCTCCCCCCTCCCCCCATCCCCCTCCCCACCCACAAAGACACTCAAAAGACATGCATCCTCACTGGTGTATGCTTATTTCCGTTATTGGGTAGTTCTCTGTACGATTGGGATATGAACAAAAGCATGTCTGTCTTCGTCTTATTTGCACATGTCATTTGGGTTGTGCGGTTTGCCTGTTGGGGTCTCCGTGTGTACAGAAGGCTGAATGCTTCCATTGTGCTGATGAGATGTTTGCTTTAGAGATAAGGCGACACAGATGAGACATCGATCAGCACTCATTAAACACCTACAACTGCGGTAACACACTTTCACATGCACAGACTCAGCCGCACAATCAGATAAAATACTTTGGATTTATAGAGCGCTTTTCAAGACACTCAAAGACGCTTAAGGACCATGACCATGTCCAACTGACAAACACAGAACAAAATATATAGAAGACTTGAATATGTTTGACTTCATTCCAGCCTCTCGTGCATTGGCCTCCTGCCATGTGAGTCGTACAGCTTGTATTGACAGCCGACTTAAAATACTATCCATTAAGCTGTGACACTACTCGTGCTCCGTATGGACACGCCGACTGGCCAGGGCCTTAAGCAGTGATTATGGTGTTGGGCAGTGGGAGCTGGGGGCTGCACCGTCATTAGCCCGGTTAATCAGAGCCTTGCTCCAGGTTAAGCTCCGCAGCCTCAAGAGATGGGCTGATGAGCTGAGAGCCGTGCCCAGCCTGCAGTTCTCGGGTCTGGGCTGCAGCGGCTCCCCTGGCCCCTGCCTGCTCTAGCCAGTAATCTATAACTCTCCCCCGAAGCAGCGAGCGGAGGCTCAGCCTCCCGGACAACACTGACACACGATGCATGGTAATGAGACACACACAGAATGACACACTGTCACACACACCTGTTCGCACCCACACTTCCCACTGATGCAGCGTTAGCAATCAACACTGACTTTCTATGAGTTTGCTCTGCCTGGCTTCCAAGAGAAGTGTGTCTTTTGCTCCATAGCATTCCCAAAACAAGCGGGTCCCTCTGTGTTTCAGTAGTTCGCGGTGACCTTGACTTAATGACCGATGTGATTCGACATCTTAATGCTACCCTGGTCCGCGGAGCGCA
This sequence comes from Liparis tanakae, assembly GCA_036178185.1. Taxonomy (NCBI): domain Eukaryota; kingdom Metazoa; phylum Chordata; class Actinopteri; order Perciformes; family Liparidae; genus Liparis; species Liparis tanakae. The sequence continues at coordinate 10,268,851 of CM070092.1, forward strand.
ATAATAACCAGCTCAGCAGAATGAGTGTATAATGACCACAGGGACTTTTGGGTTTTCAAACAGAAACTACACACACACTCATACACTGACACATTCCCATGGGGCAACAAGGGTCTCAGCGCAACAGGAACCCTCCAGAGGGTTCTATCTGAACCGGGCCCGCCATTGGCTAGCCTCCCCTATCCAATCGTCCCCTGTGAGCTCATTAGCCCCAATCATAACCACTTTCCTATGTCTACTTTACATGCTCCATCCATCCCCACCCTGCCACACACAAATTACACCCTCCATCAGGATCGGCCTGTGACTGCAGGAGTGCATGTGTGTGTTTAGAGGACAAGGAAGGTCAGAGATCCCTGTGAGCCCCCAACATTTCCCAGTGGACTCTGCAGAAAAAAGTGTGTGTGGGGGGGTCATGAGAAGACAAGCAGGGGTGAAGAGTAGAGAAGGAGGTTAAGAAGTATGTTTTCAAGTGATGAAGAGGAGGACCAGGTTTCAGTTTGGAGCCACTACACTGCTCTTTTGTACTGTGTGACCCAGATGGGCAGTGAGGAAGAAACAAAATAAGGAGGGGGAGGCATTGGGAGATAAAGAAAGGGGCTTTCAAAAAATTAGTGTATGCTGTAGACACATGAAGGACCCCAGAGAACCATAGAATGGGATGAGACAACAAAGAGCCCCATCATCAGTTTAGTGAATGGATCTGTCCATCTATCCCTTTTATCTCCCGCTGCTTTCTTTTTTCCAGCCTCTCTTCCTCTCTTAATCAGCCTCTCATTGTGCCATTAGCTGAACCTGTAGTCTTAATCAGAGGCTTGGCACAGACATCATAGCCATCCACTGCCCTTCTCACACACCGACACACACACGCACAAACACTAAATAAACACATTTTAATGTGAAACCAATCATGTCATCTACTCAATGAGCCCTGCTCCCCTCCCTCTTGTAGCCCACAACACAAACACAACACATGGGACGCGCATCTCTCAGCCAGCACACTGCGCTCTCATAATGTGTGTGTGTGTGTGTGTGTGTGTGTGTGTGCGTGCGTGCGTGTGTGTGTGTGCGTGTGCGTGCGTGTGCATGGCATGCTGTGTGAATATTGCACGCACACACACACCCACACCCACCTACAGACACACACTCTCTTATGCATGTCAGCGAGTGTGTATTGATAATGGCCATTAGCATATTTATGATCATTGCCAGTTTCTTATTGTTTGCGCGCTCCATTAATCTTCATCTGCTGCCTGCCGACTGACAGCTCAATCTAACAGGCCATCACTGGGCACTGGGCACACAAACATACACGCACACACACACACACACACACACACATTAAAAATGCATAGTTGTACATAACGCATACCTGCATCAACAATCGAGGGGCATTGTTTCACACATACAGACAGACACACACACACACACACACACACACACACACATTCGTGCAGACAACGTGATTGACATTCACCCCTGTGAGTGTTATCACCGCAGGTTATCCTCCCCAGCTGTGTGGGGGTCTGCTCGGCTTCTCCTGTGCCGCGCTGTGGAGTCGTAACCGCAGGCGAGTGTGCGAGTTCCTTCAGGGCCAGAGCCAGAGGTGGGCAACGGCACCCCTTGATCAGGGCGTACCGAGCCAGGCACACACCCCACATATGTATTGTCGTCTACCACAACACTCCAACCTCATCATCACAGCCCCCTTCCTTTGGTCGTCCCATAACTACAGCAAACGCACCCCTCAGGCCACAAAGAGGTGAAAGGCAAGAGAATCTGAAACAGAAGCACCAGGTAAGAGGTACTGACACTGGAGTGTACTTGTGTTTAATGATGGCAGCGTGTGTGTGTGTGTGCGCACGCAAGTGAACACTCGTGATATGTGCACTCACATGTTGGTGTGTTTGTTTAAAGCCAGTGTGACTGACTGGCTCACAGCTGATTACTGGCTGAATGAGTGCTGGAAGCGAGCCGTGTTCAACGGGAGGTCTGTTCTCCTGTTGCCTCTTCCTTTCACTTCCTTCTTCTGAAATAAAGCATAAAGATCATTCTATCATTTCTGAATTCATCTCTAAATGTAAGGCTGTTAGCACGTTGACCTGACCTGAAGGAATAGTCCAACATTACGGGGAACAACGATGTAAAAATCCCCAAAACTGTTAGCTGATTTCTTGTAAGAGGTGGATTTGTGTGTGGCTTTGTGATGCTTCTGCTCCAAAGAAGTTTTAACTCGAGACAGAAGTTGCAGTAGCGAATGAAAAATGTGAAAGAAATATGCTCCTTCAAAAGTTAGACCTGGAGGCAACTGAGAACTATTATCACTATTATTATTATTACTTATCAACAAGTAATATGTGTCTATCAGAACAAGGTGTGCAACCCACATTGTTTTGTTTTCTCTCGTCGGTATCTGTTGTTCCTTATCGGACTGCACCATCAACATGGGGCACGTTTCCTCACATCTGAAACAAGACAAGTTTATGGACAAACCTCCTGGGAACTACATGAGGTCTGATGTCTGAAATCTACGGACTCGTTTATCGTTACGCTTTAAGATGGTTTAAACCACAAGTCGTAATGCTTCTCTTTCCCTGGCCATAAAGATCTGTTTATAGAGGCCATCTATAATATTCCACTAGCAGAGATTATAGAAGCTTTATTGTGATCTACCACAGGGACAAGAGTTTTATGTAGCTTTAGTAAATCATTCCTTTCCTCCGTGATATCAGTTCCTTATACTCTTTTACTAGTGTGAGTATAAGAGTTGTGCAGTGGTAACATTTATGAGGTGTAAGCTAATATATTTGAATAGTTTATGGAAGCAGTAAATGGTGAAATACAGAATTTGTTAACATGTACCATGTAAAACATCTCTTAAAAATGAGCTGTGCATACAAATGTAGATTTCCCATTTTGTAAGCATATTCATTTATCATTCATCATGACTGGGAAGACTCTTTCTCCTCACTGCATTCATCAAACAGGATGAATCCTGTCTTTTGTGTAAAGTAAGACACTTTTTGGAGTGAAGAAAAGGTTTTTGTTACATTACATACACAGATCTTTGTGCATCACAGCAAACTGAGCAACATCATATTGTAGGTCCACATTTCTTTTTAATGCTCATTCCATTGATCAGTGATTAAAACCTCTTCCTATACATCCAAGAGAAATATCCATTGTCTATGTTTGAGTTTGATGAATAAAAGAACATTTAAACCTTTTTTACTCTATAGTATGAGAGAAGTTAATATTGCACATCTACATGCACATTCATAGTGTTTCAAGCGTGGTTGTGGTCCAGGTTGTCCTCAGTGTCAGACATTACAAACTGCTGCACAACTGAAATTGTATTTGCATATGTTTATATTTAGCCACATGATTTATTTTCCCTAATTCTGTTAGTGTTCTCCTGTTTGAACTTCCTTTTTCTAACTTGTAAGCACCCTCCTCTTCTCGCGTTATGTCTAAATCTCATGTACGTTTCTCTGTTTTGGGGCAATGAGTCCATGACCTGGTGATGATTGATGTATTAATACCAACTCTCATCACACCAACTCTCAATCATATGGCGTGATTAAAAGTCAGAGGGAAAATATTCCATACATATTTAATATTCAACTTATAAGAAAACCAGCTCCCAAACTGCCTACAAAATAGATATACTCCCTTAAAACGCACACTCTCACATACATCTCTCCTTTCCTCGCCTGAAAACACACACCTAAACATTTGGCGGCTATCTCTCCCACACCCCGGTGTCGGCTAAGTGGAATTAGAAAACCAACCCCGCGGTCTCATTAATTAATTAAACACCATGTGCCAGTGGCACCTGGGTACCGGTTATCGCTGTCACTCAGACACACCGTGATCTCAATAACCACCCCACCACAGGGCACGGGGGAGGTGAGGGGGGGTGGAAGTAAGGAAAGGGACATTGATTCTTCTCTCCCAACTTTGAGGAAGAAGACAGTTTCTTGTAAGAATGAGGAAGAGGAAGAGATAGAAAAAATACTTTAGATATCTTTTTTTTCTATAGGGAGTTAATTGGGACACTTTTACATTGAATTGCGCTCCTTTCCCTGCCTTACAGGCTCCACGGGCCCTTTTTATCATCTTGTCTCTGGGCCCCTAAATCACTGCAGCTACGCCCTCCTCATCATCTACTTTTAATACCTCTGCATGTGGAAACAATGACGCACTTGCGGACACAAACACACACCTGCTTTTTGATTCTTGCCCTAGTAGCATTTTATATTTTTATAACTGCCATTGAAATATTCTTTATGGTTAATTTATTTTCTTTACTTAACTTACTTAAAAATAATTAAAGCAAGGTGACATGAGGGCCCTCTACACACACACACACACACACACACACACACACACACACACACACACACACACACACACACACACACCTGTCATGAATGATAGCTCGATTACATGATACTTTTGAAAAAACTTTTGATTTTTGTCAATAATATTACACACACACATATAGTTTGAACATTTTCAAAATCAAACTCTTTATTGTCTCAAGATGTATATTTTACATCTGAAGCGTGATCACAATTCTTTTTAACATGAGATCAAAAAACAAATAAAAATGGCAAGTCACTATGTACTTTTAAATTGTGTTTCCTATGTGAAGGCTGATCAATAATGAATTACCAAGCAGTAACAGATCAAACAACCCACAGTGAGTGTGGATTGTTTAGGTGTGTATAATTATGTATCTTGTTTTTTCCCACCCTTGTATTTGCTCACCACAAAGATCTTAGGATCACTAACGTACATTGACTGAAGTCTCTCATGTGATCATGAGAGACCTTGGTCTCTACCGTGGTATCTATTTCAAATGAAACCAATGACACCTGCACTAATTGGATCTATAGGGACAAACAATCCTTGTGTTTATGCTTTTGAAATTGACGGAAGAAATGTCTGAATCAATATGAGAATTGAAAACCCAAAGCAGGTTAACGACATATTTTAAACAAACTGAAGCAAATATTTGAATATTTCCTTTTTGAATGATTGACTGAACCCGATAGAATAATAAAGCAGGTAGATTAATAGGTAACGCATTAGGCTGCCTATCATCTTGAAACCTATCTGCGACTATTGAAGTTATATCAACTATTACCCAACCTGTTTTCATAGCCTCAATAATAGGAACCTGCACTTCAGTCCGTCTGTTGGCTTCAGCTCACAGCAGCAATGGACCTTTTGGGACACATGGACAGCTTTTTCTCTCAAAGGACATGGCGACAGGTGAGCACCAGCTAGAATATCCAGAAATGCTTCACCTGGTACAGCAGTATCTTCAGCCGTGTCAAGGTATGAGCCTATGAGCATGATTATGTTTGCTGACCAGTTGAAGAGGTACATTTGCCAGAATGTGGTAATATTTTTAGAAAACTATTAGTTGTCATTTAAGTGTGAACGTCAACATGGGGAATTCCACAGCATGAAGTAAGGAGTATGTTCTACCCATGTTGAGATAATTTAAGTTCATTTTTATTATACTCTGATTGCCATCATAAATACAAATGTCTTATTTTAATTCTATGAGGAGAATTGGAGACACAAAAGGACATGTGGATACTTTGCACTCGGTTAACGTCACTCTTGTTTCCTTCAGATGGATCCGAGTGTGTCCTCAGCAGAGGTCGGAGACTTGATTGAGTTTGTGCATCCATGGTCAGGCCTGTCTCTGTGGGGGGTTTATACTGGAGACGGCTGTGTTGTCCATTTCGGGGTGGGAGGTAAGAAACTTAAATGTGGACTTTATTTGAAATAAAGACATTGCATATACAATGTGGAGAGGGTCAACTCAAACATGGTGTATTTCACTTAAACACGTTATATGTCCCTGTCACCGTAAGATGAGAACGTGGTGCTGAGAAGCTGCCGCAGCTTCCTCCAACAATTGGTTCCGAAGTCCAACGGCGATCGAGTTCTGAGGAAAACCAGAATCTGCAGACAGCGCATTGCGGAGATCAGAGTGCCTGCAGGGACTCGCATCCGGGTCAACAACAACAAACACGACCTGGTTCCATCCCCACAGGAGATGATGACCAATTGCTGCGAGACGTTCCTGCACCAGGAGTTCACATACGACCTGGTGAACTTCAACAGTGAGCATTTCGCCACATTTGTCCGGTACGGCCGTGCCGTGTGCACCCAGGTGAGTCCGCCGGCACCCGGGGGGAAGAGTAGTGTAGTAAATCGTAGATATATATTATTTATTATATATTATATTATTATATAAATACATAATATGATATAATATATATAATATTGTTTGATTGTGTGGTGTGGTAACTCGTAGATATAATATATATATACATAATTATATAATATTTAATAATATAATATATAATAAATAAAATATATAGATAGATATATTTACCCCCTGTATATTTAGTATTAGTATTATTATTTAGCTTTTAGTATTTAGTTTTGTGTTTTATATTTATTTTCATTGATGCTCTGATGTGCACCGCTCCTGTGATTTTTAAATTTCATATCATATCACATATCATATCAAGCCAATCAGCATGTGTTCAAATTATTTATTAATTCTTTTTTTTTTAGATTCCCTTCAAGAAAAACAATGGTGCACATGTGGATACAACTCAAACCCTGCAGATGATAATACAACAACGGACGGAGACAGAAACTTAAGACCGTCTGCGGTGCGTCTCGTGAACGTCAGCGTTCACACCGACTTCGATAATGAGCAAAAATAAAACTCCTTGGCTGCAATATTGTCGGAGAATGTTTCATTTCACTACTCAAACACAATCAAATCTGTTCAATGAAAAGAAAAGACGACGGCACGACATTAACAACCTTTCTGTGCCTCTGTGCTCATCCCCAAAAATCCTCAGCGAAGCCAAAAAACTTTACCAACAAAGCAAACTCCATAAGAGATCAGAAAAGTATGTGTCCTCTTGTTTATTAAGACTTCAGGAATGTCAATAAGAGAGTCTCTCTACAGTAGGAGGGCTGAGGAGGGCAGCTGCAGACACGTTGACCTTCCGCTATTCTCCTGGTTGATAATGACCCAGACCAAGCCACACTGCCCATCAACCAGACCGCTAATAAAGCCAAACACTCTCTATCATCTGTTAATAACCACACAGCAGCAAGAGTCATGAACGGGTCAGCGTCTTATGAATGCGAGGAGGGGAACAAAGCTCTGGGCGGACAGGAAGTAGTGGAAAGCATCCTGTTTATCGATCCGGGGCTGTGCACTGCCTGACGGTGCGTGGCGGTAACTACATTCTTCTTCATCCCCCAAACACACAAAAACATACACAGTGCAAAACATTTCACTCTATCAATTCTTTTGCTAGACTCTACACATGCACACTCACACAACCAGGTACACACTTTTTTCAAAGATAGGCTAGGTAAACTCGTTACTCTTGTCTTAATTGGTATAGAGATTCCATCCTTTTTTCTCTCTCGGCAACCCCTCGCGGGGAATGCTGATTGATTGTCCTCTGAGTCCACATAATACCCCCCCCCACACACACACACACACACACACACTCTCACTCACTATCTCTCTCTCCCCTCAGCCTCCCTGCACATTTACACATACATTCTCTGCTAGAAGACATCCTCTTCACTGAAGACCCTCGTCATCCACAGACAAGTCACAGTTCAGTAGAGGATCATTTCTCCTGACTCTTCTCCAGCATTCGGCTCACTGGCTCAGCCTCACAATGTACCCGTATAGCTGGTTTGAGAAGGCTTGAAGAGAGAATTTATCCTGAACCCTCCTCCTCCCAGCTCGCCCCATGTCCCTGCGAAGCTGCGGCTCCCTCACGAGCCGCTCCATGGCCTTACAGAAGGCGTCCGCCGTGGGCTCGCACAGGAAGCCCGTCTCCCCGTCCGCCACGCTCTCCAGGGGCCCCCCGGAGTTCACCGCGATAACAGGGCAGCAGCAGTACATGGACTCCACAGGAACAATCCCAAAATGCTCTCTGCTCGGGGTGTACAGCACAGCTGCGCTGCCCCGCAGCAGAGCCACCTTCAGCGAATCAGAGGGGGAGCGCAGGAAAGTGACAACGTCTTCCAAGCGCAGCTGCGCTGCGAGCTCTCTCAGTTCAGTGTAGTGTTGAACATTCTCCGTGACTCGGTCATCGTAGCCCCCCGCCACCACCAGGTGAATACCTGCTCTCTGGCCTGGAGGAAGGCTGCTCATCAGGAATGCAAGAGCCTCCAGAGCCAGCCCCAGATTCTTCTTCCTCTCGTATCGGTTGAGAGAGAGAAACAGGCAGGAGGTTCCCTGGGGGAGCAGCCCTCCCAGGCCGTGTGCCTCACTGGACTGCTGGTCAAAGGTATGCGTGTTGAGGGAGGGGTAGAGGACATCTGTCTGGACTCCTCTCAGACCACGAAAGGTCTCTTTGAAGATGCCTGCGGTGAACTGGCTGTTTACCAGAATCTAAGAGGAAGTACAGAGAGATTAGTTCATAAGGATCTCACATATATCACATGCATTTTAATTCATGAAGAAATGGGTGAAAGCCAAGAGGCTTTTATTATCCCGAATTCTCAACTATATTGAAAATGTCAGTTTCTTTTCTGTCAGGGCCCTGAGCTCCGACAACTCACAGACATCAGGCTGCTTCCTGTTTTAAATAATGACTCTGGTTTATTTAAGCAGAGAATTCCTGCTAAACAACATCTGGGTGAAATACAAGTAATTGTGAGCTAATAAACTCTGTGTCAAACTTAACACACTGAGCTATACAAATATATATTATATTTCACTAAACTTTCCCTTGAAAGCAGCAATTACCTTTACCACTGACATTCCAGTATACAGTTGATTATATTTATGATCTATAAGTGATCTTAAATATTTTTATCCTGTGCTATAAACCTGATTTGTGCATCAGAATAACCTTAAATTAAGAAACTAAATAATATAATCTCATTAGGCCCTACAATAGTCTGGTGACCCGTCGGGTGAACCTTCGCCCAATGTCAGCCGGAATGGGGTCCAGACTCCAGACCCCCTCCCGCCCTGAACAGATAATGGATGGATGGATCATCCTATACATTTCTTACATTATTTGAGAATAGTAGTTGTAAGCCAATAACCAGCTGCTGTCAGGCTGCACAACAAACTGCAGTAGATCACTGGAGATACTGGCAAACTCAGCACTTTACTTTGTTTCCCCCTGTATATTTAGTATTAGTATTAGTAATTATTTCTTAGTTTCTAGTATTTAGTTTTGGGTTTTAGCATTATTTTTATTAATGCTCTGATGTACACCACTGCTGTGACTTTTGAAATGTCCCCACTGTGGGACAAATAAAGGTATATATCATATCATATCATATCATATAACACAATCCTGGCCGTCAGACCATCATGACCCGTTGAGTGTTACAGCCGTCGCCTCAGCTGTCACGTACCATGTCAGCCATGCCAGTGGTGCGTTCCTCCAGCCAGTCGATGGGAGCGCGATAAAGCTTCTTCAGCGCCGACTTCCTCTGCGTCAGCAGCTGGTCTGGAAAGTGACAGTAAAACAAAACCTTCTTCCTGACACGGGACAGTCGCAGCACCGGGATACACACCGACACCTGGGGTGAAACGAAAAGGGTATGAACTAAAAATGCACACGTCTTCCCTACAATAATGTCTTTTTCTTGGCTAATCAGAAGAAAATGTGGCAGCAGGAAAATATAAAATAAAGAATATATATCATAGCTAAATATTTTGAAATATAAATTGAGGCTAAATATATATAAAATTATACACTGTGTTAAAATATCTAACCAGTAATAAAAAATAAAAAAGACAAGTCCTGCAAGAGCTCTAGGTGACCTTTGCATGACATGTTTTGGATGATTGCAGTTGTATTAATTTAAGAAGTGAGGCGTCTTCTACTGTCACACTGCAAATCAATATCAATAGTGAGTTTTCTCTGGACTGTAGTAGTGTGCAAGAGAAAGGTGATACCAAAGGGGCATATTTGTGTGAAAGACAAAATAGTAGAAGATAAGCAAGGGAGGGTCCAATTCATGAGCTGGTATAGTAAAATGATCCGACAAAAAGAAAAAACACACAAAACAACAACAAAAAGGGAGAAACAGAGACAGTCCACTGTTAAAAATGGAAGATATTCTCTGAGCAACAGAGAAAGTTAGAAGATACAGAAGGCTGGGGAACTTAAATAAGTGACAACCATGCAGACAAATAGTTTATGTGGTACACAACTCACTTGGTCACAGAAGATGACATCGTACTCCACCCCACTGAGGAAGACCAGGTAGAGAGCCACATAGATCATCCTCAGGTAGGCGCACAGGGCGTGCAGGTAACCAAACACTCTGGTGGGTAGCCAGTCACCCACACACACCTATTAGAAGAGTGATTGGAACAATACAAAAATAAGTGTGTGTCTTCTGAATTTGAGATACACCAGTGTTTGTTTGTTTTTCTTTGAGGGACATGATTACGTAGTACAGTGTGTGCTAACGTACCACAGGTAGTTCTGGGTCCAGGGTCTCGGCGAAGCAGTGCGTTGGGTCGTAATGGGCCGTCCAAATCTGCACGCTGCATCCCTGAGACTTCAGAGCAACAGCAGCATCCACCACCAGTCTCTCTGCTCCACCAATGCCGAGGTCTGGGTGGAGAAACACCACTCGTGCCATCCTGCACATAAGAATGATTCAAGTTTAAATATAATCTACAGCATGAATCCACTCTGTTATTCCAATGAGAAAAACTTTTTTCAGAATCGTATTGTTGACACATGTGATACATTTGTCCCCGTTTTTATTGCCAATGCTATTAATAACCGTTATCCCAAAAGGCACTTCATGTCATGACTGTGAAACTGAAAATATAACGTTAAATGCAATGTCCACACATGTGTGCCTTATAACGTTCCTAAAAGGAAAACCTCTAGCTGGCACTACATTTGCAGAAGTGAAATTGATAGGCTACAGGAAATACATTACTTCTGATTTAACCTAGCGGTTAGCTGTTGATAAAAAGTTATCTAACATTATTTTAGCTGATGTAAATGTGATGTTACAGTGACGAGATTAGGGTGCCTCGCCTAAGTAAGCTATTTACATTAAAACCCGTTTTAGAAAACTAACTTGGTGAGCAGTTGTCTTTGTAACCGAACACAAATATATCTCCACACAACCCAATTATGAAGAAATGATGTTTACCTTAGTATCTCCTGATTATCTTGACGGGTTCAGATGCCTGTGATTATGCTCTTCTATGTGTCCGTAGCCGGATGAACTGTCAGGAAACTCTACTGTTTGGACGCCATGTTGGATCATATGATCTCGTGTGATCAGGGGATAGTCGGAGCTCTGAGTTTGAGCCACAATGGCGTCTGTTTCCTAGCTGTAACCGACGCGCTTCCTGTGAGACACGTCGCCTTCAACATCTAAGTGGACCAAAAATATGCCTATAAATTAAAGTATAAGTATACATCTAAATTAAATATATTAAATATATTTCTGGAATTAAAACATATTTTTTGATTAAACTAGACTAAAACAAGCATCTATACTATTGTTGTATCCATTATTTGTGTGGTGAATGCGAACAGCTGGTCAGGCTTCTGCTCAGACTCATGCGCTGGTCTTGTGTTTTGCCGTCGTGTCCTTTTTAGACAAGCGTCAGCTTTGGGGGATCTCTTCTCCAGTTTTGACCAATTCACACACCGACTGTCTGCTGTTCCTCTGACGTGGACATCGTCTTGAAGAAGGGCTCAGAGTTTCACCTCACGTCGGGACAAATACAACAAAATGGTAAGATACTCTGCTCAATAGACTTCTGACGTACCAGCTCCTTGGCTCCCGTTGAACGTGAAACCTGTGCTCGCGTGCTGCTCTCTGTTAGCTAGCTTTCTACGGTTAACGTTAGCTCATCAAATGTGGACGTGGCTCTTTTAAAACAACTTAAACGGTCACAAACATTGTACTATGACCCACCTCCTAAATGAATGAATGAATTAAACGTGATATGTTCCTGATGACATTTGTGTATGTTATCTTCGTTTATAAGTTAACCCTAACTAGGGAAGGCCTTTGCCATCAGTGTCTGACCTAAACACACTGTATAGTTTAGAATCAAAGTCAATAAGCTAATCAGGAATTATCTCTTGTTAAATCTCTTTATTGAAGTGGTGTTGTGTTTTTAGGCGAAAATGTATACATTTAAAGTGAGTGTGTGTGATGTAGTTGAAGACTGTCAGAAGAGGACATATTGGAGTTAAATGTGTGTTTCTTCCAGCCTGGACCAGCATCAAGTGCAACCAACGTCGGGGCGTCTAGCCGCTCCCCCAGTAAGACGGTGGCTCCCCGGGCAGCCGGCTCCACAGTCAGACAGAGGTAAACACACACCATCTACCAAACTGTTGCTCTTTATCCTTCAGAAAGATGGGTAAGTGCTTACAGATGAGGGACAGACCTGCTGACATGAATGCAATAACAAAATGAATGCAGATTCTTTGATGTCTTACTCAAAGGCTCACTGAATACACATGCAGTATAAACATAATGCACATAATTCATTTAAACACCAATTGGTAGTCTGAGTTTGACTTGTTGGGTACTCTTGGCCACCATCAGCAAAACGCCACATGAGGAATTTAGTTAATCACTCCTGTAGAGTTCAAAGACTTGAAGAATCCATGAAGCATCAAACAACGTTATATTGTTTTCCCTGTTAATTTGTGATCTGTGTGTTGGCCACCACTATGAAAAAGTAGAATACTGCTTTTTCATTAAACATTAGATACAAGTTATGTTGTCATCTCTCATGCACGCACTCACTATTACTATTTGCCGAGTACCCCAAGCATTGACCACCCCGCCTGCTCATGTCATCATGATGTAAGGAGTGATTGATGATTTTGAGATAGCCTTTCTCCTATATTTGTGTGCCTTGTGTATATTAGAGCAGCAGATGGATGTTGTGCTGTGGGCTTAATCAGTGTGCAATCAGGGGCTCGCTGCTACCGCTCATTATTACCCATTACTATCACCCTCTTCATTACCTCATTAACCTCTGTTTAATCTCATCACATGAGTGAAGCAGCCATGAATCACGGTGCTCTTTCATCAGCACCTATTATAGTTTGTTACATTATGAATACAGTGTATAATGGCAAACAAAATGTAATAGATTGTTTTGGATCAAATTGTTTGGTTTAAAAAAAACAGCTGGATAAGCCGAGATTCACAAAACTGTCTGTCCTAATTGTCATACTTTGTAACATGAAACTTGCTTATTACATATGTAATAAGGAGGCATTTTAACAAATCGGGTTAGTTATTCTTCTAAACACTAGGCAGTGTCGATATGTTTTTGACTCGGGGTATGCGTTTTAGGAAAGCTACCAGCAGCGGAGCACGAAGCGGTGGCAGGACCACAGGATCTGCGGGTACTGGTGGCATGTGGCGCTTCTACACAGAAGACTCGCCAGGTCTCAAAGTGTAAGTACAGTTCATACAAGCAAAACACGGGGACATAAACACAAGCCAACTAATTTAGCCTCTGACATTTATAACTTGCATTCACACGCGCGTACTAATTCTCGGGACTTCGGACACTTGATATCATTAGTGTCCTATATTTTCATCAGGTGTTTAATGGCAGGAAATTGGACAGACGTGCCTCTGTGGTAAAATAATGTAATCTTTGAGGCGTGTGTGTGCGTGTTTGGAAAGCGCACTTTTATAAACTCTCAACCTCGTGAACTTTTATCCTGCTGCATCCTCACCCCGAATATTAAAGGTGGCGTCGTGTCTCCTGGCTATGGCTGATCGATGGTGCTGTGGTGGTTATTGAGTGTGGCTCTGCAGCAGTCGAAGGACGGCCGACTCGCCATACAGTTGTGTGTATCGAGTGCGTGTTTGTTCCTACGTTAGACGCTGGCCTCAAAGCTTCATTAAAGGATGCACTCTGAAAGGTCAACTCAATTACAGCCTTCTGACAGGGAGAGGAGGGGGCCGCTGAGGAGATGGTTGGCATGGCAATACTGCTATTTAGCGGTGCACCCCTCCACCCCACCCCCGACTCAGTCCCTCCTTCAGAGATGAGAGTGCCTCCTTGTTTCCTAAACTCATCAATAAAATCAGCCACTTCACTAATACGCTGTTGTTGGAGTTTGAGCAAATTATGTTTTTTTTTATTTATGTGTTTGGGTGTTAATCTGAATATTGATCAATTTGTCTTTGTTGTGACAGCGGTCCAGTGCCAGTGCTAGTGATGAGTCTGCTCTTCATTGCGTCGGTCTTCATGCTGCACATCTGGGGGAAGTACACCCGCTCTTAAACTACCTGATGACCTCTGACCCTGCAGCTTGGCTTCTTAACACATTGGACTTGGACCAAACAACAAATGAACAACAACGACATACTCCCCTGTTTTCCTTCTGCATCATCACTTCAACAAACATCTTGATTTCCTCTTTTTTTTTTATGCGACTGAATCGGTACATGATCTTCATCTGCAAAGATGTTGGTATCCACCGTGTTGCTTTTGCCCTTCTCGTGTTTTTAAGATCTGAAGGGCTGAACGGGAGGAAGCCATACTAGCCCACCACTGATGTAGTGCGTGTGTGTGTGGCTCTCCCTCCAAGCAGCGTGTTCCCACCACCGCTTACGGTTCAGTGCAATACTCAAGGACATTGTTGTTGTCAGGCCCCAGCAAACATTTCTTCTTGTACCCTGAATTCATTTTTTTTTAACAGCATTTGTACAAATGTAATTGTAATATTGTACAATAAAAAAAAAAGTAAATCAATGTTTGTTTAAAAAACCTGGTGCTCTGAATTAATATTGTAGGTTTGTGTTTGACATGTTTACATATTTTCAGTGACAAGTGAGTTGATTGAACTTTCTGTAACCACTACCAGATGTTTGAAAGCTCTTCATTTTGCGTCAAGGAATTTATGAACCTTTGTTTCAATTTAAAAATGCTTTCAGGCGGGACAGGATTATCAAGAGAACCATTGAAATGTTAAGTGCTACATTTCAGTTTGATTGACAGTTCATCTAATCCTTAATTGGCTTAAACGTACTCAACTATCCACCACTTATTTACGGTGTTGGCCACAACTCACTCATTTATTTATTTATTTTTCTATCTTAAATGGCACCAAAAATCATTGCATAATCAACCCTAATTGTCTTAAATGTGTCGTGGTTCAACAAGTTAAATCGCCACGCTTGCATACTCGTCAGCATCTTATCTGATACCAGCTGCTTTAAAAACGAGGTTTGACGGGGTCGAAGTGTTTCGATGCTTCTGAACTTTCTGTTCAGAGGAGCCGGGCTCCGGCATGGGCCGCCCGGGGTCTGGGCCCCTCACCGGGCTGAGGCACTCAACAATTGCAGACGGGACAAATTAGTTTTTATAAAGGTGTCGGAATGTATAAAATATGCAGGACATCAGGACTTGTATGACTTTTGTCTCATGACCTAAATACTAGATGTTCCATACTAACTCTTTATTAGTTTGTCATTTTACATGAATGTTTATTTAAATCTGGTGTTTTGAGGAGAATGGACCATATCAGTTATGGGAACATATATAACCTCACAAAAAATACTTTAGTTCAATCCTCTGAATCCCAGGTGTTTGTCTGTTCCTGAAGGGGGCGCTGCAGACTATCTGAAGAGCACCGGCTCACCGAATATCAGATGTAACTGAGGGAGGGCAAACACATGTTAGCTTTGTTATCAGTGTCGTATCCACAGGTGTACTGTACCCCCAAAAGAGACAGCTGACACACCCACAAATCAGATGCAGAATACATGTTGGTTATCGCTTTGCTAAAGAATGTTTATTGAAACTTACGCTATCATGGTTAAATTATAGTTTACAAATTAATTTGTAATAGTTTTCATCAAAAAACAACTATCCACCGTCATGCAATAGCCACACATCTGTTTAATAGCCAATGTTTTATAACCAGACTATTGGAATCAATACAAATGAGCGGAGTGGAACAAAAATAAATAATGAGAAACAAAAACAGATTTTATTTTCCACATAAAGTTAAAGAGTGTGACACCATAAGAAGAACTTATGACATGAAGGCTGTGAGCCGCTCGCCCCACCTGCATCCCCAGGTTGTTGAATATAAAATCACCAGCTGGCTTGAACGCGTGTGTGTGTGTGTGTGTGTGTGTGTGTGTGTGTGTGTGTGTGTGTGTGTGTGTGTGTGTGTGTGTGTGTGTGTGTGTGCGCGTGCTTGTACATAGTGTTAAACGTAGCATTCTGATTCTGTTAATTAATTAATTCTGTTGCTATGGTTCTTCTTTCCCACAGGCTTCCAGTATTCGTGGCAAACTCAGGCACTATACTGCCACATTACTCTCCCTGTCGTCCCTGTCCCACACACACACACACACACACACACACACACACACACACACTCACATATGCTGAGGCCCAATTCATGGTGGCACAACACGGCAGCGAGCCAGAATAATTCAACAGGACAATTAAATATGAAGGAGCCGTGGCGAAGCTGTCCCTCAGTGTTCAGGAGTCAAACAGGCCCGGGCAGCTCGAGCAGCGCTCCACGCCGCTGCTGCAACCTGTAGTTACAAACTCCTCTTGACACCGTCTATACAAGTCAACTTAGTGTTTCATCAAGGGCTCAAAATGAGGAAGCATGTTCTCAACGCTGGGACCAGGGTCTGAGTGATGTGGACTGACAGAAACATCAATACTGCTATTAAAATGCTTAGTATGTAAGAACTGACATGTTTTAGATTTAAAAAATAGTTTCTTCACTGTATTTGCGCTGGTGTTTTTTTTTATACGTGTAAATGTTTTTTGTTGCAGTTGACTGCACACACCTGGTATACATGTTAGTTGGGTGAAAGGCAGTTTGCCAAAGTATTGATCGATAGACGTCAGTTAGCGTGAAACTCACTTTGTTGCAAGAAAGCAAGAAGAGATTTGACCAAAGTGCATGTTAGGCTTTGCTTTTCTGGTCACTTATGTCTTTTAAATTTCCAGAAATCATCCTGAACATGAGACATTTGTCTTGTGGAAAGAAAGAGTGGAGTGAGAGGTGGGAGGAGAGCGAAAGAAAAGAATAGAAGCTTTCTTCAGAGTGTTTCCTCTGTCTTTTTTCACCCATATCCTGTGAAGAAACCACACGCTTTTACAGGGGATGGTCCCTTACATCGAGAGAGTTGAGCATGCACACACACACACACACACACACACACACACACTGAACTGTAAATAGGTCACATGTATTTTCTGTTCAAGACTGCTGCTCTGTGGTTTCACATGGAGGAAAAAGTCAGTTTAAGTGAGTCTCTACATCCATGTCATCCCGCCCTCATCCCTCACACACATGTTTATGATGATTGACCCACCCTGCAGGTAAACGCAGCTATCAGGATATCAGGTGCGGCAGAGGGCTTATAATTTGAAGACTGCTCAGAATATTTCTTCTTCAAATGAGTGTGAGCGCCCAGTCATGCACGCACAAATGTCAAGTATGTGTGTGTATTTTTGAACAGATCACATGGTTGGTTAAGCGTGCAATGAATCGTCAGGCGGGTAGAATCGATCCACGCTCACCGACCAAGTGAGTCCTGAGGGATGCCGCAATAAAACATGAGCGCTGGTTAAGGGTATCCAGGGACACCTGCCTCGGGATCTTCACAGGGAAATGACATGCAAGCTGCACACAGCTATTGGCAGAGGTGAAATAAACATTTAGCTTGTTTACCTAAATAAAATAAGCATTAAGTCAATTAAAAATAATACATTTATCGAAAGCATTGTGAAGGTAGATATAATAAAATGTGCAAATTAAGTGTGCTGTGTGTTTTTTTATTTATATGTTTATTACTTGGAAAAACACTTTTAGAAAAAATCAAAAAATATGTCTTTGACTGTTGAAAAATCCACATTTCAATCTTGTACATTCTCTGCAGTGTGTGTTGGCTCGGTGGCTGTGATCATAAGACCAGTGAGCAGCGATAAGTCAGTCGCATAGCAGCCAATTGGTGCAACACTCTGTTAATGACTAGTGATCAGCAGGTCTGCTGAGAGGGAAGAGCTTGTTCACTGTAAAATAATCTGACTCCATATTTTGCATTCAGACCACATGGTGTCTGTCATACGAACTGTGCGGGTCACGAGGGTCGGAGGGAGCTGTGACACAGAGAGAATTTGTGAATGTGTATTTGTGGGTGTGCATGCCAGTTGGAGGCTCCCTGATCTTTCTGGACTCTCCTTTAGAGAGAAATAAGAGAGGCACAGTCCGAGCCAAGACTGATCCTGCATCTATCAGTACCTCATCTCCTGCTCTCTAATCCTCGATGGGTCACACACTCACTTTGAGTTTAATGCATGAAAGATGAACAGCGTGAAGCCCCACTCGCGCTGCATAAAGGACGAGCTGTAATAGGAAACAGAAGAACAAACAGCTGGTTATATTTCTACCAAGTCCCGTTGCATCTGTGCAGAGTCGGAACAGTTAGTTGTGACAGAGACACAACTGTTTATTGTGCCTTTGGTAATATTATTTAAACATATTGAGTTAGTAACTGTATCTCCAGTGTGTTAACACAAGTAGCTCCATTGATGACTACACTGATCATTGATGTCGAAGATCACAGTCTCAGTTCTGAGATCAAGTATTTCAACAAAGTATGTCTAAACTATGGCCATTCACAACCGACATTATACGTAATCAAACAGATTACTAGTTGTACATATTATCCAATAAGCAGGGAAGTATCTCTGGATACTTTCTCCGAACATAAAGTATCTGCTCAGGAAGCGCTCATTATTTTGGTTCACCGCTCTCATAACCTCATTTTGGGTTGCAGCAGGGAAAAGTATTCAGATGAAAAGCTCTCAAACTCCACAGTACACGGCCTGCTTAGCTCCAACCGGCAGACCGACACAGTAAGCCACCAGCTGGTGATAATGGTTGAGCATTTAACAGCTAAAGAGTCAGATATTTCCCTCAGGAGTTGGTAGAGCCCAAGACCAGAGCTAACAGAGTATTCATAATGGACACAAACACAACTCACAATGAAGGCAACTGCTGTTCTGTGTTTGCTTGATGTGTAAATAGTCAAAGTTTTGCTAACATGCTCACACTATCAACTAGAAAAGGCCACATCTATTTTTTGCTGCCCCCAAGTGGCCCAAAATACCTGTTATTGCAAAAATAAGCAACACAGCTGCCAAGTCCATATTCTCACTCAGTCACAATGTGCACATGCACATGTTTGTTAAAGCGTCTTTGAGTGTCTAGAAAAGCGCTGTATAAATTCGAATTATTATTATTATTATTATTATTATTATTATTATTATTATTATTATTATTATTATTATTATTATTATTTGGTGATTATTAGGTGATTTTCACAGTGCTGGCCCTTGGATATTAAGTTGATGTAGCAAAAAACTCAAACAAACCCTCTCAAATTACATACAAGTTTGTGATATATTAATGAATTAATTTAATTTCAATTAGGTTGGATATATATAATTCATAAATAGGACATTTTAGTCCGTTTTTTAAATCTCTTGATTTGTTGTTTTATGTGGAAGCCTGCACATCTTATTTGTATACCGATCAATTAGAAGAACGTGTTAAGGAATCATAATAAAACAAACAGTTTTCAACACATACATCATATGAGATCTAGAGTAATACATTGAAATAAGAAGCATAAAGCACAACAAGTATATCAACAAGTATATCAGAGCTCAAAGGACAAACAAGGAAAAAAGAAACAAATCTATAAAAAAATAATCTAAATGGTCAATAGACAAGTTAAATATAAATGGAAATTGAGATCTTGATGAACCTCAACCTCCAATGATTGAGGTTAAAATAACAAAGGAAAGAAAACAAATATGCAAAGAGTTGAACAAATAGCTGTTGAACAAATAGCTGTTGAGCACAAGCGTAAACCAAGAGAGAAGAGACACAAGATGCTGGAGAGAGATATGAATAACTGCAGGAAGATGGAAACAAGTGAAGACGTTCGATGGTGGGAGAAAACCAACAGACAACGAGCAGGTCTACCGTGATGGTTTATGCAAATAGTTTAAATGAATGGAACAATGTGCAGAAGGCTCAACTGAAGACAAAGATGAGAGCTGAATCTAACCTTAAAAGAGAGGGGGGGGGGGGGCAAACGAGTGTATCAGTTAAACTACCAAAAAACTACAACAAGAGCAGAATATACAGTACATATGTATATAAAGTGTTTCTTTGTGTGTTTAATGTGTGTGTATGGAGAGGAGAGGGGGGGTATGGTAAGGAGAATCCCAGGATGGAGGCCGTGTTGGCCTCTGTAACCTTTTCACACACACACACACATCCCCTCCCATCGAGCTTGGCGATGCCCGTGTGACTGCCACAGGCACGCAGGGCCAACTGGGCTGTGATGTCATAAGCATGTGTCCCCCCGCAGCACCCCCACCGAACATCCCCGTCACTGACTGCCAGCTTGCAGCAGAGCGGATCAGACTGGACCCTCAGGGACGCTCTGCCACGGCCGGACATATTTAAGGAGGAGGGCTTGAGTGACACAGCTGCGCTGAGTGTCTCAGTTGTCAGCCTTGTGCTTACTAATATTATAGACACTTTGTGTGTGTGTGTGTGTGTGTGTGTGTGTGTGTGTGTGTGTGTGTGTGTGTGTGTGTGTGTGTGTGTGTGTGTGTGTGAGTGTGCGTGTGTTTGCACGGGTGTTGTTTATGTGCAGCGTATTTTTAGGTGACTGTATTTTCCACTCCTTGTGCAGCGCTCCAGGGCAGCCACAGAGGGGAGAGGTGAGGCAGATAAGTGTTTGTGTGTGTGTGTGTGTGTGTGTGTGTGTGTGTGTGTGTAATAATGTTTTTCATTACACTAAATTAATGTCGAAACATTATCTTAGCACATGCTTCTTTGTATATATTGTGTGTTCCTTTCCTAGTAAAGCGGTAAACAACACTGGGATAACTTTCACTGAGTCAAACATTACAAACCCACATTAGGAGCAGAAATAGTCAAAATACGTAGACAGGCTTTGTTTGTAGGTGTTTATTCAAGATAGAGACGAGAGCTTTCATCTCTGACTCACAGTGTTCATTCTGTTGGCGGCATCATCGAAATAAAATACTTCCTACATTACAGGAAAATAAAACGATACTCTGGGAACAATATTCTGTACGTAAAAGAGCAAAATCAGGCGTAACACTCAGCGAACATCCGGTAGAACTGCAAAAATAAAAGGTGTTTTTGTCTGGATGATAATCATATTGTCACGCATTGCTTTGACATGAATATTATACTGTATGTGCACATATTACAGATGCATACATTAGGTGTGGTGAGGTGGTTCCTTTAAAGACATTTTCTCCATTGTGCAGTATATTATTAGATGTGTGTCAGTCGTGAAGATCAGATCTCTCTCTCTCTCTCTCGGCATCAGGCCAACCAGCTTGCACACGACATATAGGCGTGTCGGTGTTGTGGTTTATGGGATTTTACACCAGATGAATGAGGAAGGCCGTCACATACAATGAGCACAGCCTTCAGTCACACGACTGACGTCTGAACGTGGTTCTGGACGTGTGGACGTCACAGACCTCTGCTGCTGCTCCCATTCAGTGAAGCGCTTTCCTAAAAGGCTGAAACAGACAGTGAGATTCCTCTTGATTTAAACTAACCATTAGAGACTTGTTTACCTCTTGGGTGCACACAAACACATTGTAAACCAAACCTGTGTTACGAAGCAACATTAACATTCATTAAGATTCATTAACATTCCTAAGAATAAACTTCCCTTGATGAGCACAAACATTGTATGTGATCATTTCAGTCATCTTTTAGAACATATTTCTTAAAAAATAATACAAAACATTTGAAGACTTTACAAGATGTCGAAAAAAAAATGACGAAACTCTGTCTCCATGTTCATACTAGTAATTCTTCAATTTCCTGTTGTAATGGGCTCAACTGTGACATGCCGATTATCCCTTTAAGCCTCCAAATGCATTTTTGGCAACCTTTGTTAACTCTAAAACTTACTTTGTATACTTAGAACAACTTAACAGTAAGTTGTTATTAGAGGAACCTGTGTGTGTGTGAGTGTGTGTGTGTGTGTGTGTGTGTGTGTGCGTGTGTGCGTGTGTGCGTGTGTGCGTGCGTGCGTGCGTGCGTGTGTGTGGCAGCTGAGTTGAAGTTTGAAGTGTTCAAGGAGTGGACACGCTTAAGGAGTGGAAACGATTTCTTGTGCATACCCCAAGTTTTAAATACAAAACCCAGACAAGTTCTGATTTTAGACTTTACAGCTGCTTGCTTCATTTACACGTCGTAGAGGTCACTCTATAAGTGTTTCTTGCATTTTGCTGGGGGCCTAAGTCAGATCAAGGCATGCAGATGGAGCCACAGTCCTGGCTCACTGCCATGACTTTCACATCCTGGGGAATAGGTGTGTTTTGCTCTCTGCTTACATGATGCAATAATTTGCATATTAGTTTGCTCTTTTGTGCTGAATGAGCACATACCATACTCCTGTGATGACAGCTGATCTACCTGCGTGTGTGTGTGTGTGTTTGTCATTCTCTCCCTGTCTCTCCTTCTCTGACTGAGCATGAATTTCCTGACAATATTCAAGTGCAAATCAGGAGTGTTTGGGGAGATTATGTGTGTTTGTTCATGTGTATGGATGCATGTGTGTGATCACATACATGTCAAAGCCCCAAGCAATAGAGAAGATAATAACATAATGACAGGCCAGTCCTCCAGTCAGATTTCTCCAGTAGCCTCGGGGTGAGGTGTCAGTATTTGCGTGTGTGCGTGTGTGCGTGTATGTGTGTGTGTAAGAAGGGGAAGAGGGTCGGGTCGGGTGTGTGTGTGTTTGTGTGTGTGTGTGTGTGTGGGGGGGGGGGGGTTACCTGCTTTCCCATAACCCTTTCCCCTCCCCCTCACTTATCGCTCATCACTTATTACCTCACTTTCCTGCAGCGGTACTGCAGGAGAGAGAGAGAAAGAGTGCTGGTATGTTATTAGCACTTAATAACATACCAGCACAATGTTGTAAAGTACTCCATTTAGTCCTGCATTAAATCAAACTGTATTTGATTATACACTTAGCTATAAAGTATTATCAGCTCAATGTAAAGTATCACATTTTAAATGGCCTCTGTACCTCTTGTATTATTATATGTTGTTTATACTGATAATGCATTAATGTATAAGTAGCATTTTCCTGTTGGAGCTGGTTGAGGTGGAACTAGTTTTGATTGCTTTATATTTGCTGAGAAAAATTGTAAACTGAAAAGCAACTAGTTACTATACAATCAGAAATGTTGGGGGGGGGGGGGGGGGGGGGGCAAAAAGTAATATTTCCCTCTAAAACTTAGAAGTATTACGTAAAATAATCTACAAATTGCACATTTTAACACTAGAACCAGAATAAATGTACAGTTACTTTCCACCACTGGTGTCTTCCTCCTGGTGCTTTCACCGCTCTGTGCTCCGGCTCCAACTGATGCTCACTACTCACTAGTTGCTTGCATTAATAAAATGATGAGCAGAAGAACAGGTAAAACAAACCCAGAGACACAATCTGCTGGGGGTGAAAAATGCCGACTTGCAGATTTGTCTCAAAGAGATGTTTCAGGGTGAATGACTGATGAGTGGGGACAGACGGTAAACACGAGTAAACACCACCGTTTGAGTGTGTGTGTGTGTGTGTGTGTGTGTGTGTGTGTGTGTGTGTGTGTGTGTGTTTGTTAGCTATGAGCATTGGACTGTTTCTCTATGTATTATTAAGAAGCTGAAAAATACAAGGAAACGCAGGAGATGGTCTTGTTGACAGGGACGTTGTTTCTCTCTGAGCGCGTTTCATATTGATGACTCTTTTGTGATTCAGTGATTTGTAGCCAAACTAAAATAACTTTGATTCAACTTCATGCTTTTGCAAGTTAACAATTACCTTTTTGATACTTTCATTTAAAAGGGTTTCACAGTTAGGTATTAGACTGGATTAGTCACAGAAGTACACGATTACACACATGCACACGTTCATGAGAGTGTCTGCCCGGCTCTGAGGAGCGGTGGATCCAGGTCGTTGTTGGATGTCACTTCAAATATCGTCACATGGCCACTGGAGCTCTATTATTCATGAGATCAATGTTGAGATTCAACAAGGCCTGATGTGGTGAAACCTTTCCCCCCCGAGACTCTTCCGCTCCATTTTTCCGACTCAGAAGATTATTTTCCCTTCACAGTGCTCTTTTCTGCTGAGATTGAGTTGTGAGAGCTGTGAACATGAAAACGGAGCGTGTTCACCTCAAGGGGACGAGCCGGTGAGAGGCAGCGCGGCCGACGCCAGTGTCAGATACCCAACAACGACCAAGGAAGTGTAAACCTGCGCCGAGTGTTACACAATTCATAAGCTGTATCTCTCGGTCACTCATTTCATGTTCCCGACATGAGGAACACTCAGTAAACGACTCGATACGTTTAAATTGTGGACACTTTAGAGTCGTAATCGTTACATCGCTGCCAGGTGTGGTGCAGTGGAGCATAAAGTATCAATGTGAACATATAGTGGCGGTCAACTTCGAGGTATTTCAACTTTAAGATCCTAGCTTAAAAAGTGATTCTTGGCCTAAAAAGTACACTGTAAAATATTTAGTGTAACAAGTACAAGTAACAATCACACTAATATATATATATATATATATATATATATATATATATATATATATATATATATATATATATATTATTATATATATATTTTTTTATTTATCTTTTATAACAGAGAAACGACGAGCAATGGGATCACACCACCTACAACACCACATCCGGTCAGAGGCATAAAGTGTGCGTGTCAATTGCCCCTTCTTTCCTTCCTAACCCTACTTATGGTGTCCTTAAACGGACCTCATCCAGTTTCAAACTCTGTCTTCATTTTGATCTTAAATGCTCACCTGTAAAGTGTCATGGCTGCATCGGGCATCGTGACACTATCACTTTGTCAAGTCCACAGACGTGGACATCAGGCAAAGTACTCAAACCACTTCTGTGGTAGGTCCTGCTACAGTAGGTGTCTCCCGGACCAACCTACGCACACACTCACGCACGCACACACACAAACAAACACACACACACACAAACAGACACACACACAAACAGACACACACACTCTCACAAGGTGAAAACAGTAAAAGCTAACTACCGTGCAAATGACATGTTACAGTCTTTTCCACAGATCCTCCAACACTCAATATGCAACAGTTCCTCCCCCCCCCTACACACACACACACACACATACACACGCACATACACACACGTGTATTCTTCTATGTGTAAATCGTGACTGCTGTGCCAGGGAAGGGGGACTATCCATGCATGCTGCCTGATGCCTCTACGGTCCATCAAATATGCACAAAGACCAAAATGACGACACATAAAGATTCAAACACGTACGCTCAGATCATGAACCACGACTCACCCACTCGCCTTCACTCCTGACTTTTACAAATAAGAGCGTCTGTGAGCTCTCCCCGCATTGTGTGCTAGTTTACGCACACAGGGCTGGTTATAGGTCTTCATCGTAGCGAACACTTGTACAGAAATAGAAGCACAAGGATCAACTGAAGACAACGATGTCTGTGAGCGTGAACAACACCAGGACACGGACACTGAAGCAGCTACTTGGAATGTGTGTGTTGGGCCTTAGAAATCATCAGCTTCATAACAACTTTGCCTCAATAAACTACGGTCAAAATGAGCTACGTTAGCTACGATTTAGATAGAATAATTAGAAAAATAGGCAAACTATGTATGTATGAGGATGAGGTTAATCGGACACCAATGGAAGAAACATTTAGGCGGTTGTTCACATTATGTTCAGACATCACTTTGTAAAATGTTTCACTCTGAGATGTTGGCAGTATTATTCAGCGTAAATAGGCCTTTACTAAGATCCTGTTTCTTCCTGTGTGTCCCACCAATCATCTGCGTTGCATAGCAAGTCATAAATATGTCTAACTCCAGGACCCATAACACTCATAATGCCTGAGAACTACAACTCAGAGGCCCTGAGAACTACAGCTTCCACAGAGGGACGTCCATGTGTCAGTCGGTGACGTCTCTGCAGGGTTCGGGTCCGAGCTGCTCGTGCGTGGACGTCTGGACGCTGATGTCAGCACACAGGCTGTGTCCGTGAAGTCGGGCTGTGGTTGGGGACCATGTGGAGCTGCAGCAGCTGGAACCGACTCCCGAGGGAAAGCTGGGAAAGTGGCCACAAACATACCCCTCTCCCAAAGGACCCGGGGGGAGACAGAGACAGGGAACAACCCTGACTGCAGCATGTTATTAGTGGATGCATTGTGATGCTGTTCTTTGTCTATGAGCCACATTGTTGTGCGTAATCACTAAAATCATCTTGTGAGTGTGTGTGTGTGAGTGTGTATGTGTGTGTGTGTGTGTGAGTGTATGTGTGTGTGTGTGTGAAAGTGTATGTGTGTGTGTGTGTGTGTGTGTGTGTGTGTGTGTGTGTGTGCACAGGAAGCAGTAGTGACGCTCTCACACCGCCCACCATATTTATTACAATGAAAAGCCCAAGTTTCTGAGCAACTGTCTCTGCCGTCCAACATACGCATGGAAAACTACCCTGGAGTTGTTCTGCGGTCGTACTGGCCGGCTGCTGGGGACAAACCGACCAACACTGGCTCAATAAAGGCTGAGTCAGGACACATGCATCTCTGTATGTGTGTGTATCGGTGTGTGTTTAGGGACAGTGAAGAGATGATGGCAAAGCAAAGTGGTGTACACACACTCACATGCTTCTCTCTTGACACGTGTGAGGATAAACATTGATCTCCTTGACTGACGTTAACACCCTGTTGAGTAAACACACACCTTAACTCAAACCACGGTAGCCACACCCCCCCCCCCCTCCTGCACACTCAGATGCCTTCAACCACCTCGTCTGCGTCGACAGCCGCCTGGTTACTGGTTAACGGCTTCAGGCCCAACAAACAGCGCCAGTTCAGGGTTCAGCGCGGCTCCAGCTCTGCACACATGCGGCCTCTAACACGGCTGATGCCTTTATTTTGGTTTAAAAGGCTGCGATTGTCAACACAGTTCACTGTCATGCCCCATAGGGAAAGAAACAGAGGCACAGGTCACACTAACAAAATCACTCCCCCTTGTTCTTGCGCTCTCACTCAAGGCCAAGTCATGTCTTAAATGTTTCACTAACGATTAAGAATCTATGAGGAGAACGAACTCGGTTGCCTGTGTGGTGCCGCTGAGCAACATGCTGTGAGGTCATACAACTAGATTTAAACAAAGAGCTTCAAGCCGATAAGGTAACCGTAAATAACAAACAGGATCCACTTTAGTTTATGCAAATCCCCTAAAAAAACTAAATGGATTATTCTTCTTAAAAAAGCAGAGTCCATTTCCCTTTCTTGACCATAACCCAAACTAACCGCTATAGCCCCTCCATGTCTAAACTAAACTCTGTCAGGAAAAGGTGACATGAGCACATATTCCCAAA
>CM070092.1:10301423-10378923 GCA_036178185.1 Liparis tanakae
GTGCAAGGCTCTCCAGAGCCCTCAGCCCCTCCCGTTGGCCTGAATAGCATCACTGCCCTGGTTCCACAGTATGCGTAGGTCCTGGCAGGTCAGCGGTCCGACCACATCACAAGGCAAACCCTCGGACACCCTCCAAGAGCCAGATAACCGCGAGGACCTTCAGGGGGGACACCTGCTGAATCAGGCGCTTCTACGCCACAGAGTGTGATGGAAACCGATCCACTAATATCAGCCTTGTGGCTATTAGTGTCCTGTACAAACACACTGCCGTCTGTTAATACTGTAACCTGGCACACACACACGCGCTGCTCTATAAATGCCCACTCACGAGGTGGCTGTCACACATACCTGATCTGGTTTCAGCTGCATAAACCTTCCCGGCAACACATTATACAAGCGAGTAGGCCCACACATGCAGACGCACACACACACTGGCTGGCCGTGGCTCTCAGTAGTGTCCCGTTCAGCAGACACTTGAAAGGACACCCTAGAGAGGGGTCCTTTTCACAGTAATAGTGCCCGGCAGCACTTAGCGTAGACCCGATGGCTCACTCCCACTGCAGTGAAGGGGATGAGGGTTCTCAATTCCACGGCAGCCCACTCTTCTCGTCCCGCCGAGTGGGGCGAAGAAGAGTCTTTCATGGACACAGCACTTCACCGGCTGCACGCTCACGCACACTCCAAAGCACTCGTTCACCCATCGTCAACCGTGGAGTGCGAGATCTCAAATTTGAGTGAACGAACAAGTGGGAATTGGTGATGAGTGTGAAATATTTCTGATTATATTCAGATAGCTCACACTGAACATGCTGAAACTCAACTGCCACAACAGAAAAGGCAAATGAAAAAGAGCCCAGTACACACATAGAGACGGGTCAGTGCTCTGTTGCCGTTCAACTTTGCTGGGATGGAGGGTCGTCGCTATGATAACTTTCCAGAGTTATAAAATCAGAAAATGATGAACCACTGTTTTGTTGTGGCAGATGAAAAGCGTTTAAACTCAAGGATCTGCTAGATCCTATTGGTCTCACCGGTACCTGAACCGACAGGTCCCACACGACACATCCTCTTGTGGGTTTTCATGTAGTGCTGTTTTCGGGCTGACCCCAACAGTCGACAATGATTGTCCAATGTGGTTGAGATCTGGTGACTGAAAAAGGTTAAAATACATGATTCACGTTATTAAGGGAACGGCATCGCCTGCATTGAAGTATCCACTTTTGTTAATGTATAAATATCATCTATTCTAGTTTTTTCTAGGTCATACATGAGCACACAAATCCAAATGATATGGCCACAAATATAAATATTTTAATAATACGAATATTTATAAAAGACAATCTTGTACACATACGTTTTGGGGGGAGTGTTCGATGTTTGTGTAGCCAAGATAATTCCCATAGTTCCTTTTCAGAAAAGCATTAAGTCGTATTTTAGACAAGAGTCTTTTAAAATGAGTTTCAGAAATTTGGGGAAGGTCTTTCTCTGAGTGTGGTCCTTCCCCCCAAAACACACCTTTGTGATGACCTGACCTTTGATAACAGCCGTCAGTGTTATCGGTATATTAAAGCCCATCATGTTGTTATTAGATGTTTAACGATCATATCAGGGTTTACTTTAGCGTTTTTGTGTCCACGTACATCGTAGAAAACCCTCTGCAGCTCCCTGTCTCTTCCCCAGCTGACTCTGTGTTGTCTCAACACAGTGGAGTGAGCACCCTCACTTCACCCTCATGCTGGACAGAAGGCCCTGAGCCTGTGGGTCGCACACGGTCAGACACGAGGGCAGCGTGAGGGCAGGAGGCGGTGACCACGTATCCTCTCCACAGCACGTATTTGAGTTAAACGAGACAGTTTATTATTTTTTTATTTCTCCCTCTGTCTTCCTTCCTCTCATCTCTTCTGAACACATTGCACATATTCTGGAGCATTTGTGGTATCCGCGTCTGCCTTTGCCAGCTCAGCATCACCGTTGGAATTCATCCCTCGTGGCTTGGCGCAGTCAGGCTTACAGCAGCATTCCCTGCTGCTCAGTCACAACGTAAATTCAGCTCATCAAAGAGGATACCTGGGCTTTTGAGACTGTGTTTGTTGGCTGGGGATCTAGACAGGATGAGCACAGTACTAAGCCTTTAGGAATTAGGAAGATAGCTCTCGGGATGCCTGGAATTCCTTCCGGAAACCTTGCTGTCTGACATAGACGCTGTATTAGAGTCCAGCCTGTGTGTGTGTGTGTGTGTGTGTGTGTGTATGTGTGTGTGGGTGTGTGTGTGCGTGTGTGTATGTTTGAAACAGACAGGGTGAAAGTGAGTTACAGCTACTATCTCCCCCTCTCTCTCTTCCTTTTGAGGCCAGAGCCGGCTGCATCGACTCACAAGACTAAAATTATGGGACAGTTATTCGGAGAAGCCTATTATGGTCTGAGGACACAACACGTCTCTCTCCCACACACGCACACAAACACACTTGTAGCCCGTTACACCATCGCAGGTGATAGAAATCAGACCGTTCCAGTGTTATCAGAATGTGATGCTGCTGTGGATTCCTCAGATACCCAAGTGGTCAGGTTTATTCCTCACGTAAGACGAGCGTTGCAGACAATTGTTTCATAGCGGTCCGAAGTGCAATAAAACATAATCCATGATTCAGCCATTGCCTCATGACGTCATGCAGAGGAGAAAAGAAGGTGTTTTACAGATGAATGGAATGCAGAGGGAAGAGAGCAGTGAAACACTTTCTTTGGCCTTGTGACTATCAGTTCAAAACCCATCTACCGTGTTTTGACATCATAAAAAGACAAGCGTTGACACGGGAATGAGTAAAGGTAAATAATGCCTCAAAAGATGACTTCACTTTATTATAATGTCTTATTTTAGTCTTATTTGTTATAGCTGTGGTCATTGTTTCTCAAGTTTACAGATCTGAGACACACAATGTCATTCAGCACATCTTGCAACAAAAAAAAGAGAAATATCCGATGATCAGACCAACAGAAAACGGTTGAGCCAGATTATCTACGACAATTTATCTGGAGGTCAAACTGAAAGAAAGCTCCGTTGGTGAGAAATGAAGCCAACGCAGTTTCTCTCTATAATTTAATGAATGTTTATTTTTATTACCTTCAATTCTAAGAGAGGATCTAACCAATTACAGGAATCCTTTATTCATATAATAACCACATTTCATGAAAACTGTTTGGATTCTTTGTTCACCCTAGAGGCTCGCAAGACAAATAGAGGAGTCTTGAATTTTTAACAAAAGCAAAAATATCCGTTCAAAAACACACCCCAAACACTCAACAACATACTACTTAAAACACTTTGGACTCGTCTAGACTTGCACAGACAAGCACTTATGTGCATGTGTGAGACGGTTGATGCAGAAGTGTTGTAAGTAGGGTTCATTAACTTGGCAGAAATATAAGACGTGGTTCAGCAGAAGCCAAAACATCCGAACTTGTAGTCTGCAGTATGGGTCTAGTTTTGATGTATACTTCACAAAGCTCCTCCAGAGACACACCATACATTATGCATCTCTCTTTTCACAGGACTAACCATGACTTGTAAACTGACCTGCATAAAATCTGTGGACTCCTTTGAGTACAATCTTATTATTTCTGATAGAATGAATGGCCTCTGAAAAGTGTTAATGCAGTTTGGATCATCTGTTTGTCACCGTGGATCTATCCTCCATGTATCAGGATTCCTGCTGACACGGTCATGGATCAGGTCCTGGAACTGATACGAACATGATGTTACCAACGGCACAGCAGCACACCTTGTGGGACGTTACCTCAGCTGAGAGGGAGAGAACATGACATGCATATCGTATAACTCTCAAACACGCACACACACACACACACACACACATACGGCTCATGTGAAATTAAGAATATGCAGTTGGGCACTCATCTCTGCTGGGAGCAAGGGACAGCCTCTGCTTCACTACACACACACACACACACACACACACACTTGTACAATGCCAGATTCAGAACAAAGACATAATACATTCTCACTGCATGTTGGCAGTCCATTTGTCAAATTCTCATTTCTTTTAAATCATAATGTACCAAACATGCATGCTTGTTTCCTAGAAACTCCCAGCAGTACTCAATAGTGCCCTCGAGGTCCTTCTTTTTCCATTTTGTTTTATGGCGTAGTTTTTGCCATGTTTTCCTCCTCCTGGCTTATTAGAGCCAACATACCCTACATTTCTATT
This sequence comes from Liparis tanakae, assembly GCA_036178185.1. Classification (NCBI taxonomy): domain Eukaryota; kingdom Metazoa; phylum Chordata; class Actinopteri; order Perciformes; family Liparidae; genus Liparis; species Liparis tanakae. The sequence continues at coordinate 10,305,644 of CM070092.1, forward strand.
TTGGGCTGCAAGTTTGTTTTTCTTTCATCTTCTGCAGAAACCCTCTGCCACCAATTCCCACAACTCACCTACAGTAGTCCATGAGGGACAATAGATACGTTCAAATATAATTAACTGGCAGCTAAACGAAAACGTTTGAAAAGGGGGAAAGGATACTATTAAATTGCTGTGCAATAAATCCACAGCCACATAAAGAACCCTCAATGTTGTTTTTTGTCTCCGAGGCCTTTTTTATTAATATTCCCGCATCTGACAAAGCACACATCTGTCCTAGTAAGTGCACGCTGGGATGCTGCAACTCTCCTCTTAGCATCCTTTCAAACTCAGACTTCATTACTTCAGAAAATCAAAGAACCCGATGGATTCAGATCCGGAGAACCAGAGCTGAGTGACCGATATCGAGGTCATTCTTCTAATAAATGGGCAATCACAAAATGACTTACTCATTTTGTGTGTGTGTGTGTGTGTGCGTGTGTGTGTGATATCTGTCACTTAGAGGCTCCCAGCTCTATTATAACGAGCATACGGTTGGCATCACACACAGCTCATATTAACCCCGTGGCTACTTCAGTGCCTGTAAGATTCGTTTGTGTCTTAGTCTCTATCTTTGCAAATGTGCGAGGCCTGATTTAAGCGATTTACTCCTGTTTTAATGGCTGATTATGTTGAGTGAGTCACAGAGACTAAAACAAAGTCTTTGGCTCAGAGCTACGACAGTGTTGCCTTGCACTCCTCATCTAGCCCCATCAATCATCTTCATCGAGCCCCGGACCCTTCGGTCACTATCCTCAACTTTTGCGGTCAGTGCCCAGAGAGAAGTCAGCCATGCACCCAGACAACTCCCTCACACTCCCAAAGCTGCTCAATAAGAACTATTCATTGTCCCACAATGTAGAGGCGGTAACAGAATAAGACATTGTGCTTGCACACATTTATTCCAATGTGGGTGAGCCAGAGGTGATCGAGAAACCCCAAGAAATCCCAATCCAATTTCACAGAGAAATTCACTACTGGAAAGAAGAGAAAAAACACAGCAACACAATGAGATGTTTCAAGAGCAACGCTTCAGTCTCTGAAGAATTTCAATGAAACATCCCGCCGATTCCCACACTCCCCTCCCCGCTTGAATCTCTCTACTGCTAGAACAAGATCCATGAGTGGCGACCGCAGATATCTAACCTGCCAAGCATATGAAAGTGTGTGTGTGTGTGTGTGTGTGTGTGTGTGTGTGTGTGTGTGTGTGTGTTCCTCGGGTTGTCCCACAGGGGATACGTGTGTCTAGTCTGTGAGTCACAGGCAGGCGCTGTGTCTGTGTAAGAGTCCATCAGAACACATCAGCATCAACATCTCCTAGTTTACCCTCAGGCAGGCACACACACACATGCAAATATGAAAACACGCATACGCACGCACAGACGCACACACACATTGCACATCGTGAAACCTCGACAGGGCTATGTGCTATTCCCCCCACATCCCCTGAAGCTGGAACCTCAGTTTCCCTCCTCACCTCACTGTCCACGTCAGGCTGTTCACTCACACTGGACAACCGCTAGCATATGCTGCTGGCCTGGTAAACAGAGAGAGCCGTACGGTACTACATGAGACACACACGCGCGCATACACCGTTGTTATACCACATACAATCTACAGGATGCATTAGGCATCCTGTAGATTGCTCATCCTGTTCCAGAAGAACCAAAAAGTGGCCGGATATTTTAAAGCAGCACTGGTTCAAATTGCTGATAACTTACTGAATGTTCCCACTGTAGCCCAACGTTGCTGTGCTGCCTCTTGCAAGAAGAAGCTGCACATCACAGTTTACAGTAAACAATGTCCCCTTGTGACAAGCACAGCTCTGAAAGCCTTCCAGTTACAGAAATTGATCACAAAAATCAGCAGCTGATTATGGACCACAGTCTTTCACACATTTCCAAATCAAATAAAAAATAGTAACGGTTAAACAATGAGTGTTTGTTCTGAAAACATTTTTAATTGCCAGACTGTCACAAATATGTTAGACTTCTTGATCTGATTCCCACAACTGTTAAATAATAAGTGTAAAGACAGATGCATTCCTAGAACATACATAATATATATATATATATATAAATGAAATGAGTGCAGAATACACAAACAAAAAATACTTACTGGTAGACCAGAAGGAAACACTTTTAATGTATTGTTATCCAGGAAGTAAAATATAAAAGTTCAACATTGAGTAAAACAAAAATGTTGTGTTCATTGCGTAAATTTGTGAAATAGTTTTTTAGTTCCTTGTAAGTCCATACAACCTGATAGTTTGTGAAGGAGAAAAAGAGGGGAAAGGGAAAGTAATAGAGGAGGAGAGCGTGGACAGAGAGAGACGGACAGGAACAGGGAAAGAGACAAAGAGACAGAAGCCGACGGACAGAGAAGCTCTGAGTGGACGAGGGCTCCACGGCGCTCTGCGCTGAGACTCATTATCAGTCTATGACACAGATGAATGGAGCATTAGCATAAGGGAGGACATGAAGTGACACATGGCAGATATAACTCTGCTTTTTATGAGCTTTCTTCTACCAAAAGTGGACGGTGACATATTTGTCCTGCCAGCGTACATTTGCTTGTTTATGTGGCATATTCACACGAGTGTGTGACTTAAACATCCACGGCACACTTCATCACATAAAGGGAGGATAGGCCATTGTACTCAATCATGCTGCCTCAGACAGACGCTAAATCGGTATGTGTGTGCGTGCGTGTGTGTATGTGTGTGTGCGTGTGTGTAAGTGTATGTGTGCATGTGTGTGTATCGAAGAGAATAAAAGAGAATATAACAGCTCTGTGCAGTGAGTGTTGGTTAAGAGCCTCTGTTTGGACTTGCGGCCTTGTTTGGAGTGTGCCTCTTTCTGGTGTGTTGTTTGATGAAGAGGCTCTCAGAAAATACACATGCACAGACACACACACACACACACACACACACATAAACACTCCACACAAATGGTATCAATGGTTTTCTGGCACATGTAAATTGAGTGCATGTTTGGTGGGTGAAAGCAGCATCCCAAGGTCTACCATCCGTCGATTGTTTTGTGTTCCTGTTAATAATTTCCAGAGTTTATATGTCCGTGACGATTCCTGGCAAGTGATTAGGAGTTTTGTGTAGACAGAGCTGTGCGCAGGGGAAAGTCTCTGTCCTGCGCACGGCTCTGAGTTTCCGGTTCACTCTGCAACACTGCTGACCGAGTGGAAGTGGATTCTTGGCTTCTTGCTCATCTTTGTTGACTCACAGTGCAGGCAGTCTGTATGTTCACAAGCAAGGGGATCCTTCCTGCGTGTGAGGTGTCCTCCTGATGCGGTGGCATCGTGCCCCGTAAGCACCCCAGAGCTGGGAATCACTGGGATTGCGTCCATCCACTGATAATTGGATCAGCGTTTGTCCGAAGAGGCCAGGGCCAGGCTGCAACTAACGAATGTCCTAATTGGATTAGTGAGTGTGGCTATGTGTGTGTGTGTGTGAGTGTGTGTCTGCGTCTGTGTGAGGGCTTCCCTAGCTTACCGGTGTGTATAGTAAAGCTGCTGGAGTAAGACGTGCATGTCACGTCACTCTCATAGGCAGCTGTACACTCGCTTTCATGACCCCATGACTAGTATCTTTCCCGCTGCCACGGCAACACCAAACACGAGATTACGTCACCGACACAGGCATGATGTCACTGAGAAAGAAAAGGAAAGACACAAAGATGAAAAGAGGAATTTACCCGAAACCGGATCCAACCAAGCAAGTTGTTATGGAGTGTGGGGATGCCCAAGAACCTCCAAACAAAGTGTGCCCTTTACCACCACCACAAAGCTCAGTTAGTTATCCTTTGGATGACAAAGAACACAAATATTCACTGAATCTTTTTAATAAAAGAAATAATAAGAAATTAACAATAATGCATTTCCTTTGGCATCAGGATGGGTTAGAGGTCAGGACCCTGATGGGTCATCTCATGGGGAGAAGATCCCAGGACAACAAGAGGGTAGTGATAACAGGTCTGTGGTCAGCAGTGTGGTCTCATGGAGAGAAGCTCCTGTGTTCTCAGGGTCTGCGAAGGGTCTGCGGCGGCGCGCCGGAGAAGCATAAACTAGGCTTAACACACACCTGAGTGTCTTGAATTGATCTCGAGTTATTACTCATAAACTGAATTTGCATTTGTCAGAAGAAGATTGTGTTTTGTTCTTTTCCTAAGAGTTAGATAATCATGCTTTAGGGTTAAGGGCATGGATGTATTTCGTAAATATAGCCCATCTGCCATTTTATACCTCTTCCTTTATTTAATGTGCGTCACTAAAAGCAATATGGTAGAAGCTTCTGAACCCACAGAAGACTATTTAATAAATGTGAGATGACATTAAAATCCCCGAATAACATCCTTAAAGTGGTGCATTCTCAGAGAATCAAGTGAAACAGTCTCCCCTTATCATTCATGATCCTGAATATCTGTGTGGATCTGTGTGCCTCTGAAGACTGGATTTAGTAATTCAATACAAAATGATCACACAACTTTAACAACTGACACAAACTAATTTCCAAAAAAGGAAAACATATCCTCTCTTGTTCTGATGGCTTGTGGTATCCGTGTTCTTGAAGGAACAGCATGTTCTGTGTGTCCGTCCTTATGTTCCCCACCATGCACAAACCAACTCTAAATTAATGACATACTTAATATGACAGGTCTGGTGTCCAGTTTGTTTAGTATTACTTATGTACACAACAATGCTCAAACTGAAAAGTCGCCCCTCTGTCACCTGAGCAAAGCAACAACGTCTGAATCTAGTTTGCCATGTGTTTGTGTGTGTGGGCGGGTGAGTGTGAGCCGGGATGCTGAATGTTCCAATCCATAAGCCCCATCGACAGAAAAACTACTGTTCCTCAACCGGAAAGAGCATTGAAGGAGAAACACTCTAACTGGATGTCCTCAGAGCAGTTCAACACACACACACACACACACACACACACACACACACACACACACACACACACACACACACACACACAGAGAGAAAGAGACACACACACACACAGCATGCAGGGAAAGTTGTCAATACTGAATTTCGGCAATAGAAACATTGGAGACAAAGAGAGAACTTGTTCCAAAAGAAATTATAAAACTACTTTGCACATTGTTTTCATCAAACACAATGTATTTAATCATGCATCACCAATTAACATTAACGATATCCGAAAAACAATATTGTGTCTGTCCGGTTTCTTCTGTGCATCCCAACGTGGCCCTACAGCCTTTGTGTGTCTGTTGAGTGAAATGTGTTCATGTGGCTGAGCTAACAGCTAAGAGTTGTCTCTAACAGGGCAGAAGTGGAATTGTGTTTCAGGGTCAAAAACATATTTTCTCACTCTTGGGACGTGTGGCCATGCAGATGTTTATCAGAATGTAAGATATTGCATGGATGTGTTATAAGAACTGGATAAAGTACTACAGGATGATGGCCATCCATTTGAATGAACATTGCTTACCCCGTGCATATTTTTTTAATGTTTGTTGACTCTTTGATTTGTTTTTTGGAACATTAGTTTCTCCCACTAGACCCTCAGAGAATAACATATTTTGAAGTTTGAGGATTTTGTGAACAGTTATACAGACTGACGGAGGAGTTTTCCTTCTCATTTTGAATATTTAGAAATCTCAGAAGCAGATACAATCTCTTTTTTTTAAAACAATTTTTGCCAGTCGGGTGACCTAACATATATAATTACATCTTTAAGCACATTAAACGTATAGTTTAACTACGATGTAAACTATGAATTAGGAATGCATGTATCTGTACAACAGGACACACAAACTAAATAAACATAGAAGAGCGTATGTTCGCCACAGAACCCAGTGTGCAGTAGAGAACACTCGTAAAATTATCAAGAGCTTCATTGTGAGTCTGTGTGTGTGTGTGCTTGTGTGTTTGTGTTTTTAAACAGTGTGTTAGGCTTGTTACTACAGATATTTTATGGCATGCTAATTAAACATTCAGCTCTTCATCTGAACCGCCAAAGAAGAAACATAACACAATGGGGAATTTTAACACGTGGCCTCGCCTTTCCACACGTTGCATTTCATCAAAGTCACGTAACAAAAGGATGGAGTGAACGTCACCATGACCCCCACCCTCTCTGACACAACCTGTCAGTTTAAGACCCGGCCCCTTCAAGCTCCACTCATTCACACATCAATCAAACATATCCTCCCACACAGATCACTGCCACACACACACACACACACACACACACACTACTTTTTACAGTATATGAGTAATTAGGTACAAGACTGCACGTGTCCTCAGATATTCTCATCCAATAAATACCACCTCAGGCTTCACGTGCTATTGTGTTGTGGATCCATTTAGACAAGCTCAAATGCCTTCCAGCGTGTACATAAATAAAAGCCTGAAAATATGTCGTACACATGTACAATATTTTTTCCAGGCCTTGAGGAGGTTGCACAAAAACAATTGCAATATCCCGTTTACAAAATCACTTCAGTATGCAGGAGAAGCAACTGACAAACTATCGTGGAAATCACCGCGCTGAGATCTCAACATTACAGGAGTAGCATCAAGTTGGTGATAAACTAAAGGACAACAGTGTACCTGGAACAGGAAAGATATGAATTAATTTATTAAAGTTATGAATATACATAAAAATGTATATGAACATATGTAAAAAAAATGTCAGAATGAATATAGGTCTTGTGAAATAGAGTGAAAGTCAGTTAAAAGAAATCTAAAAATAATTTTACAATTAGATATAATACAATTTAGAGTGCAAACATCATCGGTTGATTAAAATACTTGGCCCAAGACAAAGTTTTAACTGTAAAATTAAAGAATTACTATTGTAGCTGTAGGTCCTGGAAACATAATATATATATATATATATATATATATATATATATATATATATATATATATATATATATATGTCCTTAGTTAGGAATATGTAACAGTTTAGCTCCATACCTTCCTTTTTTATTAGTTGTTTTCATCATGTCTCACTATCATGTCATTCCAGATCCTGCTTCCCATCTCGTCAGTCCAACTCCCTTCACCTGTCTCTGATCACCTCGTTAGTCCCTCATTCCCTTCACCTGGTCCTCACACCCTTCTCACCTGCAGCCCATCCCCTCATTAGTCCCTCACTATTTAGCTCCCTCACTTCCACTTATCCTCTGCCAGAGTGTCTTGTGTTTTTCTTGACCAAGTCCTCCATGTTACCAAGTGTATGTATCTGTTCTCGTCTGTTTTGTTCCTGCTGGAACTTGGAGTAAAGTAAATTATTTTCCAGTTCTGTCTCCTGAGTGGTGCATTTGGGTCCACCCTAATACTCCCGTGACAGAGGAGGATTGACATATTTTGAAATTGCAAAGGTATTGTGATATTAGAGGGAATGATCATTTTGACATAATTATTCTCACTTTTATTTGTGCCTGTACCAAACAAAGTGTTTGGTTAATGTTGCACAATCTTATTTGGAGGCCAAGACATCTCTGCAGCACACATTACGATAAGTGATATATATATATTTTTTTTATATATATATATATATATATATATATATATATATATATATATATATATATATATATTTCTGCTAGTTTGATAAAATTCAATTAATTGTTTAGCCCTAATTGGGGAAAATCTGGATTAAAATCAACGTAAACAAATATTCTTAAAAAATATATAGATACTTTTCTGTCAAAGAAATGGGACAATTTGAAAACAAACGCAACAGGGAAAAGATTATTCATTGTCAGTATTCAGTCTTTGTTTCATTGTTAAGTGGTGTAAGATTACTCATTTAGCTGAATAATACTTGATAGATTAAAGGCTGCCACAATCACATTTTGAAATGAAAATTATATTTTTTTAACGCATAGGCTGTGACATCATTCTTAAAAAAACATTTACCTGTTTATCTCACCCTTGGAAACAGGATGGATTCATCAATTATCTCTGAAAAGAGGTCTGCTGACACCCCTCAACACACACACACACACACACACACACACACACACACACACAAAAAATAAAAAAAATATTTCACAACTACCTCAACGACGCACAACCTTAGCCAATGAGAGGAAGCGGGGCGAGAGAGGAGGAAGTTGCACTGTATGTGTTCATCATCATCACTGACAGAAATAACTCCATCAGAGAGTAAACAACACATCTCATTCATAAAAATCAAAAAACTGCCAGCGAACGCCTACGCCCTTACCGTGCAACAAGAGGAAAAGCAAGAGATAAAGACGGCGAGAGAAACAGACAAAAAAGTGCACAATGATTCTGCACGGAGACACAAAGAGAGACGGAAATATAGACACAGACAAAAAGTACGCAACAAAAGAGTAAGTGTGAGACGTGGGGCCGCAGTTAGAGCGAGAAAAAAAGCCTGACGATGACATCACATCCTCGTCACTGCTGGTTCCACTCCTTTGGTTCGGAAAACACCAGAAGCCTACGTCACGTGGTGAGACACCTCTTTCCAACTCTCAATCTTTTCTCAGTAAGAAAGTCACACACACAATGACATACAAACAAACACTCAGATGTTATGTATATATATATATATATATATATATATATATATATATATATATATATATATAAAATCATAGATGATGTACATCCTGTCTAGAGTAACCCTTTGTAACACAGGACTCTGTGCATCCATGCGTGTTCATTGGAGGCACCAGCTGTTTCCCAGCCCACACAATGTGCCATTGCGCCAAACCACTTTCCACTCACAAACACATGCACAATCAAATGCACACACATCATCACATCATGGTTACCACGCAATACCAGATAAGGAAATGTGGTAAGCGCAGTTAAGTCACATGTATATGTGTGTGAGTGCATGCATGAGAAAGAGGAAGTGATGCAAGCTGCAATGGAAGGTACATTTTTAGAATAGAGCGGAAGTATCCATCTGACCTCTAGATTAGCAAATCCACAAAATACAGACACACACACAAACACAAACACACACACACACACAGAAGCAAACACAGTGAAAGTACACACTTCCTTGCCACAAACACCAACAGTCTTATAGCAGTACACAATGTTGGATCTAATGCAACGTGTGTAGTAGTGTTTCACAAAAAAAAGAAACGCAATGTTCACTGGCAGGTAATGTTCCTCTAACAATATGCAGATCTGCATCCAACCGAACATCCACGGCTCATAAGAAACTTTCTTTCAGATGCGCAGACCCACCTGCACACAGGATCACATCATCCCCACCTAACCAACTAATCAGCAGAAATAAGCTGCTTCTACCAGGTGATAATAAAGCGGTGTCATTGCAATACTGATGTCACATTATTGTCGTGGCCCTGAAGACAGAGTGGGTGTTTTCACTTCCGTTTAAATCACATGGTCGCAGGATGAAACCAGCAAGTGAGACTGGAGTGGGCGGCGGTGTCACTACCTTGACCACTGGACCATAAACCCAGCTCTCTCTGTGACCATTGGGTTCAGAGAAAACCATCCCGGTCAGTTTAAACCAAGCCCACTTTGTGCTGTGTTGGAAGAATCAATACAGTTTCAGTTTTAAAAACAAACCAGGTGCTGCCTTGTTATCCTAAAGCAATACATTAAATAATCACAAAATAAAACCACCAAAAGGACCACGCCATGTTTAAAGGCCTCATCTACAAACACAGGCTCTTTATATTGTTGAAGAGGGCATATCATGTTTTTAGATTGGTTTTGAGCTTTTCATTTATTTTAAGATAAACGATCCACACTTTCTACATACTATCGGTAAACCATGTCCATTGCAAATCATTGTCTTTTTCAAAGAAAACATTGGGGGTACTGCGTTCAAGGAAGCTGTGACATCCTTGATTTGACATCTAGCTGCTGAAAAGATTTGTATGCACAAGTTACGTATGAATGTTTTCAGGAGAACTTAAACGCAATTGAATCAGGAAACAATAAGGGAATATGGACATCATTTAAAATATGATACATGTGTGATACTTTAGTTGTTGATGACACTTCATGTCGGAAGTTGGAGATCCTCATACGCGCTTCAATGCCAACAAACAAGGAGTTTTCCGTAAGGTTCTGTTTCAAAGTCGCATAACCCCACGAGGAAGATAAAAGAATAAAGACAACTCTGTGTTCGTCATGACGGGTCACATGTCTAAATAATTTTCAAGTCTCTTCAAGAAGATGTTTCTAGTGTAATGAAATGAGTGGAACCCAATGGCTGGAGATCTTTGTAAAGACGTGTAGTAATATTCAGCTTGTGAATACAGCTGTGTAATGTCTCCTGTGGCAGGTGGGGGAGCTTCGACAAGTCTAAAAAATAACTTAAATAACATCACCAGTATCTCAGCTTTGAACAGCAAACATGCAAGACACAATGGGGATGTGGAGGTCGGTAGAAGTGGGTATTTATCAGGCCCAGAGCATTTAACTAAGAGAAACTATAGTAACATGAAGTCAAATTAAGGATTCATAGTTGTTGGAGCTCAACCTTGAAAGATAGTAGGAGGTAACAGTTGGAGAATCTCGACCTTGATTTTTTTAAGGTACATTTTTGGGCGATTTATGCATATTTTTTATAGTGATAGTGGAAAAGTGGAGAAAGAGCGATGGGGGACGACATACAGCAAATACTAAAACACAAAGACACAACTAAACATACAAGTAGAAGTAAGGAACATAAGAAAAACCTCAATAGTTTCTGATGTTCTGGGTGCATCCCGACATGGATGGAAGAACCGGAGATGGAGAATGTTTTAATGCAGAATTGCATTTTTCAGAACAAACTCTAACCTTCCACAACAAACACAGATGAAAACACGCTCACGCACTTACCCCAGCCCTGCAGGTCTGAGGGGTTTATGGACGCACTCACTCACCCTGATACTTTCCTCCCCCCTTAAGCTCATCTTCCACTACCCCTGTCCTTCCACACTCCTCTTTTTCCCACTCCAGTAGTGTTTTCCACCCCAATGGAAACAAGGAGGGGTGGGTGGTAGGGCCGCTCACCAGCGTCCACAGTGTACACAGGAAAATGGGTCAGAATGGATGATGGGGGCTTCTGTCTCCACCATCGGGCAGCGTGGGGGCAGGGTGTGTGAATGTGTGTGTGTGTGTGTGTGTGTGTGTGTGTGTGTGTGTGTGTGTGTGTTTAGAGGTGACTGAGGTGCGCTGGTGGTGAGCCCCCCAGGCCTGGAATCACCTCCGGGCTCCAGCTGCCAGTGCTTCTCTCTCAAAGACACACGTGATGACATCAGCCGTATCCATGTGAGAATCTGTCAGAATCACTATCTTTCAGTTTGGGGTTTATGTTTTGTTGTTTGTCAACCTCTCATGTCTTACAACCGTCTGGGCAGTAAACAACACGCACATTTTATCTCAGCAACAAGTAACTCTATTTTGACACTTGATTCTGGCATATACGTCGCTATGCGTGTAGGCGTCTTTGTTGTTGTGTGTGTGTGTGTGTGTATGTGTGTGTGTGTGTGTGTGTGTGTGTGTGTGTGTGTGTGTGCGTGCGTGTGTAAGCGTTTACATGAGTGCATGTGTGAATGGTGTTGATGCGTAGGAGCCAGTTACGTGTTTTGGCTTACAACATGGCTGTCGATGGCTTGAGTTGTCATGACGATTTTTAGTAGGACTTCACCATGGTGACCATGACTGGACACACACACACACTGAAGCATAATTTTAATCCAGTGAAATTGAATATTTCTTAAATAAGTGAATGACACATTTTTGTCTATGTCTTTATGTTTCACACAAATGCCTGACCCACAAAACAAGCTTTTTGTCTAAATAGCTCCCGATTCAACTCCATCTACGACTCTACATTTTAAAACCCAGATCAAAACTGCCTTTTAATATAAACCGTTGGATAGGAATTGTAGGATTTTACTGATCCAATTGGTTCCTAGTAATGGAGATTACAAGCCGGGTCTCACTAAACAGGTATTGTGTGTGTGACATGTCTCTTTATTTTTATACCAATTTGTCCATTTGAGGTCAGCTCCGAAAATGTTGAGTCTTTACAGTTACATTTTAAAGTGAGATATGTTAATTCGATCACACACATGCCTCGATGAGTTCTGGGCCACTAGTGTATCTGAAGACGCACAACTTTCCCCGATGTCACACATGTTTACACTGCGGTGACAAAAAGACGTAAATGTCCTACTGCAGGGGAAGAGGTCGCAGAGCAGTTGACCGTTTCCACCACAACTCTGTGTGTCACAGCGAGCGACAGTCGCCCACATGGTATCTCCCACATACACAGGACGCACTCAGACGTCAGCCAATCACACACAACAACGCTCTGACATCATGGCTGACATGACAGCTAAGCAGAAACAGCTGCCTCGTAGTTACAAGCCACACAAGAGGAGAGTGACGCAACAGCGTGTGTTGCCGTGCATGTGCCGTATGAGAGTCTAGGTCAGCGCTGCGTCTGGATAGGATAGACAGCCTGGTGTGGTCAGCGTGGAAGAGATGAGTCACAGGGTCAAACTGAAGTTGCATTCCAGTGAAGGGAGAGCAAAGAAGTCAGAAGTCAGATAGCAAAAGAAAAGCAGACGTAACAGACCGACGCAGGTAGTTTAAGGTTTAGTGACTTGGTGACAGATCCTCCTGTGGATAACATGTTGGACCGAGTAGCCAAAAGCACAGATCTCATGAACTGCAGTTAAAGGTCAAGTCCACACGAACGGACAACGTGTTTCCATGCTTTTCTGCGCTACGTGTTCATGTTGCGTTCAGATAGCCGTGTGTGAATTGTCCGCTCCGCTGGGGAAAAGAGGGAATCCTGCCCAGACATTCCATTACAAAGATTCCCAAAGAGTTTCCACTACAAGTAAGACACACACTCATCTACACACACACACACACGCACACACACATGCTGCCTCTCAGTATGAATTCCTGTCTAATGTACAATGGGAAATAAAAGAGATAACTTGAGAGAACACTCTCTGACAGCTCTGAGCTATCGCTATATGAGTGTCATGTGGAGGTAAGCGCTCAGTCAGGCAGGTCGTTGCAGTGAACCAGCACATGCTCCTACAGCCTGCACCCAACATGCAAATATGGAACAGGAAACAGATCAAAATGGGACTTCCCATTTACAGAGTAAGGACAGCCCCTCTCATACAGAAGTAAAAAGGTATGCTTGAACACAAATACACTAAGCTGAAGTATATGAATTTATGACTTTCAAAATACACCACGAAACATATTATTTGCTACCAGTGGGCGCCGTCATATGACTCGCCACGAGACGTTAAGCAAATGCTGTAGAGGAGATACTGAAAACTATAGAATAATACATAATCATATGAGTATATTATATAAGGCCAATTTTGTGTTGATGTGTTGATTGGATAAATGTTGAAACCTTCAGAATATATTATTTTAAAATGGTCTATTTTAATATAACAAACTGTCCTCTTGTGTACAAAGAAGCATCAAGCTATAACAAAATGGCTATTTTGGAGTGTATAATACCAACGTGACGACTCTGTGAGGCGGTGTAGTGCTTTGAGCTTCATGCTAACATCAACATGCTAGCATGTTTCTTGTTTACCATCTTAGTATCTCCTGTTTGGAGGATATCTACATTTGCTAATTAGCAGTACAGCTGAGGGAATGTCATTCATTTTACAGTCATATGAAAAAGTACTGGACACATTGAAAGGTTGATCTGATGGTTTCACTACATGACAGATCAGAGTTATTATGCCCTGTGGGCACCAGGGAAATCCGTACCAATTTTAAAAGAATATTTGAAGTCTGATTGGCTTGTTTTGAAAACGCCATGGGGCACCAAGCACGAAACAAAAAGAAACAAAGTGAACTGATAAGCCTACCGCATCAAGTTAAAACCTGCAGCCAAGTGCAAGCAGAGGGGCTCTGGGTCACAACAGATTGAAGTAAGCACAACCTTCCCCCTCTCCGTCAGCCACAGCTTGTTCTGGCAGTGCCGCAGTTTAACATTTCCTCTTCTTCATCCAACCATCAGAGCCCCCTCTCCCCATTCATCCCTCGGCCTCTCCACCACGGTGCCCACTGAGTGGGGCACTGGAGCATTTCCACAGCCGTGGCCAGGAGAGCTTCCAAGGCGTCACGGACACATACACTCACACACAAGCACACAAGTGCAGTTCCACAAGCTTTACAGACACACAGAAACAACATAAAGCACCAACAATTATGTAAGTAGCATGTATCCCTTATATAAAGACCACTGAATGTTCATGGGGGGGGAAAAAACATAATGAAAGGCATCTTTGACAGGCACATATGCACACACACACACACACACACACACACACACAAAGATGGCTACTGGTCATGGTCATTGTTGAGTTAATGGCTCTTGCCTACACTACATCATGTATTCTGTTTCTATTCCTGGCTGCTTTGAATACGATGACTCGTCCTGTGTTTGCTGGATGTGTACGCAATGTGTGTGTGTGTGTGTGTGTGTGTGTGTGTGTGTGTGTGTGTGTGTGTGTGTGTGTGTGTGTGTGTGTGTGTGTGTGTGTGTGTGTGTGTGTGTGTGTGTGTGGTGCTGATGCATATGTGTCTTGTTAATCCGTTGATGCTGATAATTATCCAATTATAGCAGGTGCCTTTCAGGGGAAGATCAAAAATAACACACACAGTCCGATAGGTATAGACCTATGCTTTGCATAATGCCCTCGCTTCAAATGTCCGCTGGATGTTAGAGTATAAATTGAATAGGAGGGCTGCTAAGAGATAAAAAGGGATCTTTCTCTAATGTCTGTAAAATCAGATGATGCCAGATGCTTTTAGAAATGACTTGTACGGTAACAAGAAAAGGGATATGATGACCTCAAAAGATTAAAGTAATTAATTAGTGAGGTGTGTGTGTGTGTGTGTGTGTGTGTGTGTGTGTGTGTGTGTGTGTGTGTGTGTGTGTGTGTGTGTGTGTGTGTGTGTGTGTGTGTGTGTGTGTGAGAGAGAGACATAAAGCCCAGCTCCCCCTCCCCTGCTCGGTGTGGAAAGTGAACCGGAGCAGCGTTATGTGTGTTTCCACAGTGGAAGCCTGTTCCTGGATAGAAGCTGCAGTGGAAGTTCCCTCTCATGGAGCGAAGGAACACAAGGAGGGAAAGAGGAGAGGGGAAGAGGAAAGACAGAGCAGAAGGAAGGACTGAGTGGTGAGTTTAAAGAGAGGCCAGCAGAGAGAGGAGGTTGTACTCAGAGACAGCAAAAGAGGAACAAAGAGTAAGGGGAGAGGAGAGTGGAACAGAGACAGTGATGGTGGAGGCGTTGCGGGGGAGGAGGGGGGGGGGGGGGTTGGGGGCGGCTGGCATTGGCTAAGTGGGTCAGTCTGAAGTCAAGACCTGCCGGTGACCCGAGTCTGGTCTGGCAACCGTCTGAGAGACTTTAAGAGCTGCTTCTCGGCCGTATGATGCCATGGTCAGACAAAATATTTATGAATAAAAAAAGTACCCTGTGGTGTTTCAGGCCATTATCGGTGCTATAATATTTTGAAAAGAACGGTCCTGTTTTTAGAAGCACATGGGAACGATTGTGACCTGAGACACATTCTCATCGATAACCAAGAAGAACGACGTGTACCCGCGTGCAATAAAAGACCAGGACAACCCACCAAGAAACACAAGAGAGCGAGAATCAGAGAAACAAGCTTGAAAAGGTTTTTAGACGCTGTTCCAGACTCGTATGTTGGATAGATTTCAGCTAATTAAAGATTTCTTTTTAAATGGCATTGCAAATGTTTTCTTGGAAGCCATGTGTATATTTGGGGTCGACTGTAGCTCAGTGGGGAGCGTCATCCCGCTGACCACAAAGTATCCGGTTTGATCCACTATGGGATCAATAACGGATACATTATTATTTCTATATAATAATATGATAATTAGGCCTCAAGTAGACACATAATGCCTATCAGGGTGTACACCTGTGATTAATGATGAACAATCCATGACAATATGTGCTCTAAACAAAGAAGACCAGTTGACACAGGGTACTTTATTGTTCATGACTGCATGAGTTGAATTAAATAATCCATGGAGCCACTTTACAGCAATCAAAGCATGAGCATCAAGTTAAGTAGGTTTTTTGTCTTATTCTGAGTCAGCATTTTAATCAAAATGTTCCTCAACAACATGCGGGAGAAGTCGTAGACGATTACAATTATAAGGACCACCACATTAGAGCCAAGCACACTGACCGGCCAATCAGAACTGTGCATTCCCGGCGGTCACGGTTTAATCTAAAACAATGACGTCACTCTTTTCTAATGACCCCTCAGCCACTTATTGGATGAGGATTTCAAAGCAGCACAGCAGCCAGACTGAGGCGCAAATTAAGTTATGTATCTGACAATCACACAACTTTCCAAACACTACACAACATCACTGAGCAAACATTTAGCCAACAGAGCCCTCTGACAGAGTAAGTTAGGTGAATCACGTCCGGTGAGTAAGCAGATTATTCAAGAGAGAGAGAAGAGAGGAGTGACGTCTCCCTCGTCCCAGGAGCCGAGCTAAAGCTGCCGTCACCGTCACAGATAATTCCCGTATACACATCAACACACCTGCAGACTACGGTAATATTACAATGAGGTTCTCTGAATCTGACATCTGTAGCTCAGCTTTAAAGTTTGGATGAATAAACCTCATGATGCGATCAGATCATCATCCAACTGAGTTGCATTATGGGAATTTTAGGAGTTGTTTTTTGGAGCTTGACCCACCTAGAAACGAAAAGTCAGTGTACCTCGGCCTCTACTGCTTTGATTAGTTGACATCTTGCTTACATCAGTCTGAAGACATTTTATTCTAATGATAGCAGAAGTATTTATATATTTAAAAATATTTGATACAAAAAAAAGTAATGCGAGGAGAAAAACAATATTTGATATATACTTCTCTCAATTACCCTTTTTAAATCAATTCTAATGTAACTACTATTCTAATATTCTAATACAGAAGGTTCTACAACAGAAGCTTTTATCAAGCAAATAGTTCTGAGCATGGTTTTAATCATGGCTGCACGCACACATCCGAGTGGCTTCAAGCTGTAGATCTCAGGATTGCAATCATACCCTGTCTGGATACCGGTGCAGGCCGATTGCAGTGGGCATGACGTCGGCTACGGAGAACTGAGGCAGCAGGACCTTGGTGGTCTCGGGCTTGGCAGAACTCTGAGTCTCAAAAAACAGCAGCCCGATTGGAGCTCTAGTATGTGGTGATTCAGTGCGTGTGTGAGGGAGGACACTCGGAGCATACGTGTTCATATGATGCAAAACAAAATGTTCCTGACATGTCATGACACAAGCAGGTGGGCGTTTGCATGTAGGCCTACCAACAGGAAAACTGATTTTTGATTACCAATATTCCTGAAAATGATATTTAGATGCAGGAACTCCCTCTGGACCTCTTACATCATCAACATATTATGTAAAACATGTTGGCCTCTTACTCAGACACAAGTCAACACTTCCAGGCATGGGGAGCGGCACTTGCTCTTCAGGTATGCAGCGAGCCGAGCATCAGGGGAGACGTTGTGATTCTCCACTCTCATCAGAGGAAATCTTTGTTGTATTACTTTCTGGGAGTGTCTCTCGCTGTGTAGGCGTGGCTTCTGGGAATCAGAATGGCGCCAATGCATGCTTTGGGATTTATTGCTCGTGCCCACGTACTATCCTTTTTATGCCACTTTGCATATATTAGATTCCCGTAGCCAGGTAATTGTTGAGCTCTGGGTTTCGTGAGAAGGAGGGGGAATTTAATGGGCAGATTTGAGATCCAGTGAATCATAAGGGGCGAAACCTCTTGGAGGAAAAGGTCAAGGCTCAAGTAATCCTCTTGTGCAACCCAAAAGATGTTACTCACAAACAAACCGCCGCTGTCGTCAAATTGTTTAACAGGGACTATTCGGGTCTATAAAAAAAAAATGAGAATGAAGGTAAAGGATGAACACGATAACCAACAAGAAATAACTCAATATTGATAAAGTGGTAATCTTTAAGATTTCAGTCCAGGTTGATTTAGAATTTATATTTGAGGGAAAACTGTTGAATTGTGATCAAGAGTTTAGCAGTCTGGAGTCTTGAGCTGTTTATTCATTCATTGTGTGTGTGTGTGTGTGTGTGTGTGTGTGTGTGTGTGTGTGTGTGTGTGTGTGTGTGTGTGTGTGTGTGTGTGTGTGTCTACCATGGAGAGCCCAGTTTGTAATGTTGTAAATATAGAAATATAACAATGTCTTTATCAGAGTCCCACAGGCTCTATTACCAATGTGTTCTTCAGTCGTAAATAGAGACTTAACAGGCATTTATTTCAACGAGAATCTTCAAGATTGCCACTTAAACCTATCAAGAGGACATGTTGGAGACGACTGTATGAGGTTATTCACGGACACTCATGAATAAACTCAACAACGTGTCTAACCTGCTACGGCGCCGCTTCACAGGAAACTGTATCTGTATCATTAGGTGTTGCATGTTAACTAGAATGAACTAATTATCTACAATAGATATCAGGAAATAGACAATGTTTTAAATTGTATTCAAACTATTATTATATTAATTATAATAATATAAATATATAATCATAAAATATATTATATAATTGTTATAATTTTTGAATGTTCCCTTTTTGCATTTTTTCCCTCTCTTATTGTTTTTGTTTGTCTGATGTTATTCATAACTCTTTATTACATTTTGACTGGAGAAGATGAGTACACATTAAGCCTCTTTGCTACCTTTCTCTCCTGCACATAACCATATAGTTTTATAATCAGCAACATTATTATTAATAGTTTTCACCTCGCCAAAAGTGTGTCCCTGAAGACACCGACATTAGCAGGAACCACCACTGAGGCAGTTTTAAGTACTTAGCAAGACGTTTATAAGCCTGTCGACAGATGTTGTCGCCACAATGGTGTCACGGCCGCGCAGGATGCAGTCACTAAACTGCAGAGGTGTGGAGTTGAGGTTAAAATCTAAGTCCAAATGTGTATTGCAAGCATACATTATCTGGTTTTGTCAAAATGAATTTTAAAGTGAGAGAATATGTATTTGACATTTGTACAATAGTTCCAAAAATGTAAGAACATGTATCCAAATAACTTATATTTGAGTTATTCATCTTGAAAACCAACAGTTCCCCAAATTAGACTTAAATAAGAAGTGAAACTGTTGTTTAGTTTCTGGTTTTGACTCCAATATGTTTCACACTGTAAAAACATACTGAAACATACTTACTTGATTACCTTGACAATATTGTGTGGCAAATAGGAAAATATCAAGGATTGATGAACTCTTCATGAAATGATTTATTTATTTTTGTGTTTACATCCAATGCCGCCTCATTTAGTGAAAATGAGGTTTCACTGGATAAATGTCCTACAGGTGTGAAAACTCATTAAAGATTCAAACCTTTAGGTCATCTGTTCATTGTTGAATTTAGCACTTAGGAGTTTTGTTTAAAGAAAAAAATATTGTATATTTGCAACCAAAACCGGCTGCAAAAACACTCTGAATGCAGGATCCCCACACTATGAAAACAAAACAAAGGTTGATGGATTTGAAAATCATGGAACTTAGTGCGTCAACTCATAAACAAATACATTCAAAGCTTTTATCTTCTGTGATCACGCAACACCCACGCACACATACAACTGTGCACACTCACAGACGGCCGGAGCCAAAGACATGACCCGACAGGTTCCTCCCTACAAGTCAAAGTTTGCTGTTCCCTCTCGTTAAGCTCCGCTGCACATACCTGGAGTTTATAAAGCATAAACGTATTAGTCTCATTCACAACAGAAGCATTTCATTCATACGCTGTGAGGAAGAGAGTGCATTACATCTTGGCTTGTAGCATTGATAGTATTTATCAATTGAAGTATATTTGAAAAATAAATTGTCTCAAAAAACAGTATATGTATTAGAAACATAGATACTTAGTTTGATTAGTCAGTGAAAAAGCACAAAGTCAACCATCTCTGAGATTTGAAAAAGCTGACAATTAATATGCAAACATCAACATCTAAAGTGATGATGTCATCTCTGGAGCAACAATGGGGTATAATACTGAAAGGAAATGTTTGAACCTTTCTTTCATCAAGTTTCTTTCCTAAACACCCTGTTCACGGGGCGACACACGTTCACACCTGCAGCCGGCCCAGTACAACCACAATCTGAGTCGATGGCCGGCGAGCCACTGGCGCTGCTAAACTGGAGCCCTTGAAGGGGCAATGCCTTGCTCAGGAGCACCTGGGCACGTTTTGCTATTTTCTTTTCTTCGCCCTATCCTCTTCAAAATGCTAACTACGACTGCAACCAACAGCCCAAAGACAACAACAAATTAACTTACTATCATATATGATAATAAAAACAAGCAAATGTTCCTGTTTGAGAAGCTGGAGCCAGCAATGATTTAATTTACTTGATAAATTACTGAAATATTAACTAGGCGACAAATAAATTCCTTTTGATCAACTAATTACATTGTTGCATTTCTATGTAGAATGCATAAGAAATGTTAACTGTACATGACATGTATCCAATGAAAATCATACAAAAAAATATGTTGTAAGCAGCAAAAGTAGTTAATAGCATCATTAAATATTTATGAAATTACATATGAAACATAAATGCTGCCACTTTAAAGTATTGTAGTAGAGTAAGACGAGGACACCTCACACCAGCAAGAATAACATCACAAAAATAGTAGTAACAGTAACGGTGATATTATAAGATAAGTAAGAATTATTACTGTTTTAAGCAATATTCTCTTGCACTGCTATTTTTCCATTTAAAAAATAAATGTTAAATGTTAAAATTAAAGTTTGATCAAATCTCATGTATACAGGATATGATGTGTACTTCTGTTGATGAGCAAATAGAAAGGGAGGGAAATTAGTCAGAGTGTCTGTATTTTCAGCAATATGATCTGAAACCTCCGTCCACTACGAGGTGACAGAGTTAGAGACGCATCAGATACGAAAAGGAAGTATAAAAAGTGTTAGCAGGGGTGAAGAGCCTAAACAAGGAAACTTTCCACCTCTGCCCACGACTGTGACTCATGCAGAAATGCAACCACTTGTTTATCTGTTAGTGTGTGTATGAGTGTGTGTGTGTGTGCGGGGGGGGGGGGGGTGATGTGTGGGGGTGTAGGGGTTTATGTGTGGTTGTGTGTGCATGCGCGTGTGCACTTGGCGTGTGTGCGCGAGTGCATGTGTGCATGCGCTCGTCTTCCCTGTGCGCATGCCCATGTGGTCAGAGTGTGACCCAGAATGACAAAACTCTGAGCCACAGCAAAGCGTCAAACACCGAACACATAATTAGACCCTGCACGCAGATTAAAAATCACAGAACACACACACACACACACACACATACACACACACACATTCTGCTCAAGTGTTGAATATCTGAAAGGCGACAAAGACACTGACTCAGCTACCAAAATGTCATCACTCCTTTATACTGAATAAGCCTGAACTGCAATTATGAGCTGCCAGACAGATACCTGGGTTGAAGTTGTGGGAATGGAATGAGCAGAGGTGAAACAAATGGAGGTGTGCAGGGTTTTCTGCCAGGTGGTAAGTTTCTCCCCAAAGCAGGGCCCAGATGGGATTAACTAAAGGGCAACTGTTTCTCACACTTGTATAAATACTCAAAGACATATACAAACTTTTGCTTTCAGACAAAATGTCCAAACTATAAAAATAGCCTCTGCCGTTGTATTGCCGACCCTCTGCAGCAGGTTTTCTATTAAGTATATTTGCAGACTTCATGCAAATATTTGGGTAATCCTCCATCACTTGCTGCATTGGTCACTGGGTTTTTACAAGTGAGTCTCCCCCACGAGGAGATGATGCCTGTTTGTTGTCTGGTGTCTCCATCGAAACGCCCTACGAGAGGGAATGACAGACGCACATCACACACATATACACAAATACATGTTCCTGTTTCTGACATCTAGAAATGGCCTTTAAACAACGGCCTACACGAAGGTGACTCATACGCCCACTGATCACATATTTCCACAAACTATCTTACAAATCACACGCACACGCTCTTAAATTCACCATTGGCAGTTAAGTTGTTAACAGTAGTGATTATTAGGTATTTCCAGTTATTACATAACAAGTGTGTGGTTATATCTGATTGGAAGGCGCAACAGTATTGATCAGCAGGTTTTCCCTTTTTTAATGCAAGATGACATGCAGACAGCCACTGGATCATTATGAAAACCAGATGGATTTGGAATACAAAAAGTTAAGAACGAGTTACACCTGTCCTCAAAAGGTTTTGTCTGATGCAATGACTCAATTTAGAGATTGCTCAATATCTTCTGTATGGGCCACACAAAGTTCAGAACATGCAAACCAAAAGCATCATGGCTTACATCGCAGGTAGCATATTGGACATCAATTGGCTTCCAAATAGCGATATCACAAAATCATACACGTACGTACATGTCTTGAATTCAGTATAGATAAACATTTTCCTTTTCACAAAAGAATGTGAAAAGAAAACCTCTCCAGATAGTCAATTTGCATCACCATGTGAAGTACCAATAAGCAAGTGGACTGAAGGACTTTGATATAAAGACATGTTCTTTATGTCCTGCTCCGTCAGTAACACCAGGACGTCAATAAGTCATCTTTACATTGCATGATGTGCTGAGGATCTTGCCGTTTTGATTTATCTCAAGTCACAGTTGCACATTATGAGAGGTCCTTCCCCCACATGGAGTCCTGGCTGTCTGTCAGATCCTTTGTGTGACTGACATGAGACTGGTATCCACATCCTCCAATGGTCCAAAGCTCTCGCTCTCGCTCTCGCTCTCGCTCTCGCTCTCGCTCTGCTCGCTTGCTCTCTCTCTCTGTAATTACTGATCTACTGTTGCTGCAGCAGCTCATTAAACATGGAACGACTTCTGTCACCGAATTTGGTTGAATACTGTCTGCGACTGTCAACTGTTCTGCCCCGCCACATAACTGCAGGCTAATAATGGAGATATCTGCTTTGTCTGCAAGTATACCCACAAGGGTGTAGACAAGCTATCAATACACACAATAATACTTATTAAAAAGGAGTCAACCCAGTTGTACTGACAAGAACCTTTATGCCATCAGAATAATAATGCAAAGCTTCTATTCTACCTCAAAATGCCAATGTTAATTCACATCATTAA
Source organism: Liparis tanakae (assembly GCA_036178185.1). Classification (NCBI taxonomy): domain Eukaryota; kingdom Metazoa; phylum Chordata; class Actinopteri; order Perciformes; family Liparidae; genus Liparis; species Liparis tanakae. Next base: position 10,328,875 of record CM070092.1, read on the forward strand.
AATTATATTTCTGTCTAGAATATTTCTTAACTGATGTAAAGAGTCACACAGATCAAGGACCCTGATAAGAACAGGCCACCATGTCTACTCCCCTGACTCCACACATGTGCATAAGATGACGTGGACTTTACAGCGTAAAGGCAGAAGCATAAACATAATAGGCTTCGTAACCGTGCAAACCGTGCAAACCGTAAAGCTCACTCCTTGAGGAGACATATCCGGATGCGCGCTGGAGGCCTCACGCTGCACATAAACACATGAACGCGTGCACAATAGAACACAGATAAATGTGCTGCCAAACAAAGGGGCTAGGTTTTACTCGCACTGCCACACACTCTCCAAAACACACTCTCCAAAGTGTACACACGGCTCTGAATCATGCTGTTACATTTCATTGCAGGGTAATAATAAGAGAAGTGATAAATCTGCCATCAAACAAGCGAGGGAAACTACTGATCATCACGCGCAAGCTGCAGCGTATTACCGCTCTCTCTCTCAGTCGAGACACACACACACAACAAAAAAAAAGTGTAAAACTAAAAACACATCCCGATAACATCACATAATGGACCGCAATCCCCGAGTGATATACAGTACACCTCCTGTGCCGTGGCTCATGGAACACCTCTCTACACTCTCCTGTCTTTGGGCACTGGTGTGATAAGGCAGTGACGGCTTGTATTACTTCACTTGGGTACTCCCGGGGGGAATCCCCCTAGTGTAGCTGTGTGTGTGTGAGTGTGTGTGTATGTGTGTGTGTGTTTGTGTGTGTGTGTGTGTGGCCACGGAAAAGGAGAATGCAACCATTGAGCACCCTGCCATTGCGCTAGCAATCCTCTCCCCCGCACCTCCGCCCTTCCCGTCCTCGCTTGCACTCTGACGTACAGTTGAAGCAGATTTGGTGACATGAAGATAAAAGCCTTCCTCTGTTTCTCTGCTTTCCTCTTTCTCCAATGTCACCAGAGCGCTGAGTGCTGGTGCCTTGGCCGTAGACATAGAGAGCTCATTCAAACTGACACAATCACTTTTCACTTCTGCTCTGTGATAAGCCAGAGTTCAGAGTGTCCACCAGCAGCTCTGTGCAGACGCGTCAAGATGCTCCTCCGCTGTATGTCGACTACAGCTGTGCTCCAACAACTGTCACAAGATGCTCCACAGAGGAACATTTAATGAAAAGGACTCCTATCATGAATCTGACACGCCTGCAGAGATTTACAGAGCAGCAGACAGTCGACCTGTCATTGCAATGATTAGCTTTTAGAATACAAAGAATTCATTTGATTTGTTAAATTAAATTTGTCTGGCAGGAAATAGTGATTGTAAAGACGCACTCACCATTCATCCAAGATGATTTTGCACAGCAGCTTAGCGTGAAACTCAGAATTAACTTTACCCAGAAGAAAAGCAAGAAAAATGTGAAGCAAACTTCAAAAAGACTTTGTCTTGAAAGTGATAGAATAAATGAATGGGGGGGAATAGAAGGTATGGAGGGCAAAGGGTTTGAGATCAATATTTATATTTTTAACTTGTGGAACTGTTACGCAAGTGGATTTTATAGATTTATAAATGTGGTTAAAATGATGGTTGGGTTGGATTAAGTTTGAGGTCAAGCTTGTGTCAGTTAGTTTTAGAGGCTCCAAAGAAATAATTGCAAATCACACCAATGACAACAGCCAACAACAACAAGTGCTTATGTTTGTGTCTTTGGGAATGAATCACAGAACATGCAGCACTGATGGACACAGTTAATTACCCACACGTTAAATTCTATTAAAAGGATACGGTCATAATCTCTAATCCCTTCCATTGCTGGTGGAATAAGAGAGCAGGTTGATCTGGATTACACGTCACCATGGTGAGGTCACAGCAGAGGCAGCTGGTACAATGACCAGCCAGGTAGAGAGCGTGAGAGATACAGGAGAAACAACAAGGTGAAGACTGGAGACTAACAAAGAAGCTGATGAGCATTAAAGTAGCAATAGAAATGCGTTGTTTTTATAGATAAATGATCCATTCTTCATCCAGTTTACTTTACATTAGCAAAGCAAGGCTCATATATACTGACAGTGAACCAAAGGAATGAAGGCATTGATGTGAAATGAGCAGAAATGTACAATAATAATCCTTAGTCTGATATAGCGCTTCTCTAAGTACCCAAAGTCGCTTTACAGAGTCCAGAGTTCAGTATAGTCACACACACACACACACACACACACACACACACAGTCATCCCGGTGGTGGTAAGCTACATCAGTAGCCACAGCTGCCCTGGGGCAGACTGACAGAAGCATGGCAGCCAATCAGCGCCTACGGCCCCTCCGACCACCACCTACATTAATTCATCCATATGATGCGGTGCATGTCTTTCTGATGGTGGGGGAAACCAGAGTACCCAGAGTAAACCCACTCAGACACAAGGAGAACATGCAAACTCCACACAGAAAGGACCTGGGACGACCAGGATTCGAACGCAGTGCTAACCACTGAGCCACTGTGCTGTAAAATAATAATAACAGAAATCTGAAAGCCCCAGTTATAAAATGACTGATCATTTATTAAGTTCTTATCCAGACCATCTTACCCTTGATGGTCTGGATTTAGCTTTAAAACAGAAAAGGAGGGAAAACAACTTGTGATCTATGCCTATAGGATATATTTTAAGAAGCCACGGGGTGGACTCAAATCAACTTAACAATCAAATGTACTGAAACTCTCCTGATAAGATGGCATAAGAAGATGGCTCGTTCACTAAACAATACAAACTATAAGACAACTGTGTCAGTGTGAACTGCAATGTGAGTTAAAAGTGCGATACTTCAAACATAATATAATTTTAAATGGATGAACTGTGACTGAAATAGCTTTTTTTCATGTTGTGTCCATGTGTTTCTCATGGGCCTGTGGCATGTGATCTTCTGCCCTGCGGCTGATCCTGGCAAGTGGGGCTGACCTCAGTGTTCTCCGGCATCAACCACCACTCATTCTGCAAGTATGTTACACACCAATGTAGCAGAACTGGAATGCGGGACGCTGTGCGCATTACAGTGCGCACGTGAATGAGACAATTAAACTGGTCGTGTTATTGTATGTCGTGGTGTTTCCAACAGGGCGAACACGTGGGAGGGATTTCCCGGGGTTGACAGGTTCCCGTGAGCCTATCATCAGCCATTAACGCAGAACATTCTCCTGCCTACAGTTTCGTGATTGTTCCCCCAGCGGTCCTCTCGGGTAGAATAAAAGTATTTGCTCCGCTGCTGGGGGAGAAGCCGCGCTGCTGTCCCATTCACAAACCTGTTGCATGGCTCCACTGGACGGACCGAAGTTTACACATCTGCGGGTCTTTTCACTCGCCGCTTGTCAAGCCTCGTCCCCGGGTAGAGGGATACGCTGTGCGCAGTGACAGCTCGTTCCTCTCTGGGTTTGGCGCGTGTCTCAGCTGACTGTAAAACTATGTTCCTACTGAATAACAAGTTAACACTTAGTTTGATGATTTTGGAGCCGGGGCTCACTTTCCCTATATCCTATATCGCACAGGTAGCTTTTGGCACATGCAAAAGGGGACACGCTGTACGGCTAAAAATACCTGTCTACGACTATATTTGGCTTGGCTGGATCACAAACGCAGCGTTGGAATAGTCGGGCCCGCCCCGGGACAATGAATGGGCTCTCTGCTATCTCACTCTGCCTCCGTCGGCCGGTTATTTTTAGTAACAAGGCCTGCGTCAATCACGAGCCTCAGTGCGTCAAGGCTTCCCCGCCCCCTGAAACTCGTCATTGGTCAGAATTAGGACGTTTGCCTAAAAATGCGCGGCTCGTGATTGGCTGATGTGATTCCTTGTTCTGAGCCGCTGCGAGGATCGTTTTTAATATTAAGGTTGGTGAGAACGATGGCGTCTCCCTTTAAGCCCTGTCTGTCGATAAAGTGTGCCTTATCCGGTTGTCCCTAACTCAAAAGCAATTTATTCTTTATTAATTAGATTGAACATTTTAAGTGGGTATGGACCCCGCCTGAGTCGCTTTAGTCACATACTAGTTGTATTGTAGAACCTTTGCTCGATCATAGGAACAAAAAACAAAAGGAGCAAATACAAAGTTATGTTTACACCTTTCTTTCTTTTTTTAAATACGATTTCGTTATATAAATTGAAAGTGTGATTTCTTATATTAAGAAATGATTCTACTAATAGGATGAAATAATCTCCAACTGCAATTACCCTTATGACACACTTTTTGTGTCAAGGTCTTTACAGAATAAGGCTGGAGACTGCCGTGAGATTTTAGGGTAACTTGATTTGTATTGGGGAAAAAGGTTAATCATCTAATAAGTTAATTTCACAAAATAACACAACCTGACAATGGACAAAATGGCTTGAGATAAAGAAATATCATGAACATAGACAGAAAGCAGTAAAGATAAAGACTTTGTGTGGATTGAAGGCACAATATGTATACAGTATATTCACAGGCATGCTCATTTGTCCCAGGAAGTGCAGACAATAACTACCTAATATTGTAATAACACATACACGTCCTGCATTCAACAACAAAATACAATGTTTCATTATTTATTTTATTATCTGAATCTGAAAATTCCTAAATAAGTGCAAAAGTGAAATGTTTATCCACTCAAAATTGTGCAAAATAGTATTTAATTACTTTTCACCCCTGTTAAGTGAAACTGAACTCTTACATGTCTCACGGATTCGTTTTTTATGGTAAGTAGTTTTTTGAAGGTAATTATAATTACAATATGTTTTTTTTATTTTTTCCATTATAACGATGAGAAAATGTGTAGAGAATACGAGTAATAGCGCACGTTTGCCCGCCGGATCCCTCCGCTTTATCCTCTACAACCATCAAACCAACCGTCTCTCTCTCTCTCTCTCTCTCTCTCTCTCTCTCTCTCTCTCTCTCTCTCTCTCTCTCTCTCTCTCTCTCTCTCTCTCTCTCTCTCTCTCTCTCTGGCAGTCAAAGCCGGGCTTATGTGTCTGGTACTGAAGGGGAGAGCGAAAGAGAGCGAGAGAGAATGAGTGACGTCACCTCTCCCATGGCGTCACATTGACGTAGCGCATACCAGCCGCTCTATGAGGAGGCAGAGCCCACATAAATGCACTATTTGACTTTCTCCCCTCAGACGACGCACATAAACAAACCCGCGTTACAACTCCACACTTTGTAAAGCACCCATCAGCACCGACACACTCGCGGGAGCGGACGAAGACCCACTCCTTATATCCGGGAGCTTTTCATTTGTAATGTTTTTTCTACTTTAAGTGAGAAGACGAAACTTTTTTTGCCGCCGATGTATCCTGGTCCTCTGAAATAACAGCCCGACCTTTTTATATATATTTTCTCTCTATTACTTCGACTCTTGGTGATTATTCTGGATGGAAATGGGATACTTCAAGCGAGGTTATTGCCACATGTAAAGACGGAACCGCTCCAGCAAACAAGTGAGTAAACTGTGAATGAATGAGTCTCTGATGTTCTACTGTATAACTCAGACAGAACCAAAACATATCAACTCTCAGATTTACGCATGTTCATATTTGGCAACATTAAATAATATAAGATATTATGAATATTTACTCTTTTATAATAATCGGTGTCAGGGCTGTCCAACGTGGTGCCTCTAACCTGTTGATATGTCAAACTCCAATACGCTGTATGTCCTGTGTAGTGTCTCCAAGTAAAATAATGACGCAGAATTTTTATTTAATTTACGCTGGGAATGTATATCCTTTCTGGTTGTCATGGAAATGGGATGCCTCTCACTCGCAGAGAATAGTGGAGTCAGACGCACTAATGGTCTGAGTGGAGAATCTATACAATCAGAAGCTGAGAGAGAGGAGAGTCAAGGCTCTCTGATTGAATGCCATGTGTGGGTTTTATTTTTTAGTTTGCGCAGCGTGTTGTGGGATACGGCTGTGTGTATGTGTACAATGTCACTGATTCTCCACCCTGGTTTGCTTTTCGGATAAAAGCTGCACACAACAGTCATGTGTGAGATGTCAGCTGTCTCACTTTCAACAGTCTCTGAAGACACGGCTTCTCCTCCCATTGAACAGAACATACCAGTGGCTGTTTACCATGAAGCCACATCCAATTTCTGAAGCCATCTGTGAAATATTTCCCAGAAGCATCTGATGGCAACACAAACACTGTATTATGGCACAAGTAAAGCTTAGTGTAATGTGTGAAACTATACCACTGCTGAATTAAGGTGGTTTCTGTTTTTATCTTTCTTTCTTTCTTTCTTTCTTTCACACACTCAGGTTTACACACGCACGCAACCGCGCACGAGGGGACTTCTGACAGTCTCCCCCTCAGGACTGATTTACAGTACTCACATATTTCTCTGGTCTCTCCTTTATGTCCTCTCTTTTCTCTGTCTCTGTTTGCTGGAAGTCTCGCGCTGTCCGGGGTTATTGGTGCAAGGGGCTACCGGGGGCTACCGGCGCTCCGGGGCGCGTGCTTTGTAGCTCTTGTGCGGTTCTCTTGGTTACCGGTGAGACACCGACCGGCTCAGTCTGAGAAGAAAGCGAGAGGGTTTGCTCATTTAGAAGTAATAAAAAAAACTGAGCGAATATCTCACTTTGTTGAATTTGTTAAATGTGTTCTCCTTTTTTAGTTAAGTGAACATTTTTATTCCACTCTCTCTCTCCACACCGGCTGTGATAAGAGCTCCTTTACGCGCACTTGCGCTCTCAACTTCAGAAGCTTCTCAAAGAATGAGGCGATGTTGACTTTCTGAAACAAACAAGCTTCATTGGTGTAAACATTTTTTTCCCGCCCTCTAATAGTTCCACATCAAATTGAGTGTGTTCCAAATCAACCCTAATAAAATGTCTTGAACATCCTGACTTGTTTGTTTACTCTAGTTTGTCTTGTTTCTTTCTTTAAACACATTTGACGACTCTGAAGAATAGTTATACACGTTTTCTCTCAGACTTGCTCTATATTAGTTTGGAGAAAAGTTCTCCACCACCAAGCGGGGGAGTTTGATTTGTTGACACACAGATAAGAGATGACAGCCGGCTGCAGGTGGCTGTTGCCCCGAGAGTTGGCTGAGAAACCTACCCGGAGACCGAGCAGTCACAAGGACCGTATACCCCTGAGGGTCTGTGTGGCTCGCACAGAGAGCGTGTTTTTATAGGAGTGTGTGACAGAAAGGGGGCGCTCTGTGCCTTGAAATCCGGCGGCCACGGTGCGCCCTACTGCAGTGAGCGAGTTGGAGGCGCACGGCGCGCTCAAGTCCACTGGTTCGCTTTCAGGTCCGACTTACAGTTCTAGATTTCTGTCGGCATCTGGATGAACCTGAGCAGGCGAATACGGTGCTGATCAGAAACAAGAAACCCGATGGCTTGGAGACACTGGAAAAGACAGCTTTTATACAAGTTGTCACTTTTGTAGGTCTGTATGATGTTGTGGACGGTTTTAGCCTGATTGAGTTATTATAACAATAGAGCAGTCTTGAAGTGAGCTAAAAGTGGTTCATAATATTCTCTTTATAGAACAGATTCAGTGTCATATTTAATGCCAACGTTTCATTTTAAGGTGCACATCTTCCTTTTACTTTGCCTTCCAGTGGATTGTCAGTGATTATTGCAATGATTTACCAGTCAGACAACTGGCATCATGTTCATGTTGTGCGCACAGAAGAGTGAATGCTTTTTCATCTTTCTGCTCCTTTTCCTCCGATTTCCTCACTTTATTTGTTAGATTATATTTTTCGAAAGTAGTGTTCCTCTATTTGAGCGAAAAATCGAGTTGTGGCATATTATCTAACACGTGGAGCACTCTTTCTCTGGGTTTTAAATGTTTTAGGGTGGCACGAATGTTATAAAGTCCGACCTCTTTGCACCAATGTGCTTAATGAAGTTTGGGAAGTAAGCCTCATAATATAAAAAATAGTAAGCCATATTCTGAACTGTGTGATATCATTTTATATTGCTGCTTTGCGAAGATCACACAGTGAGATGATGGTCCTTACCTTTTTATTCAGCGTGTCAACATCACTGTGGGTAACCCAGACGTCTCTCCTCCAGACACAGGTTCGGAAGCGTGTGCCCAGCCGAGCTCGGAGCACCGGCGATCGGACACTTCCTTTGCGACGCCCGCCGAATCCTCCCCGCTCCAGAAGCCCTGTCCCGGCCGCAGCCACGCCAGCCCCCAACCCCGGACACCCAGCACCATTCAGCGCGAAGCTCTTTCACCAGGTAGAGACCCCATCCCTTCTTTTTCAATTTCATGCGATCTTTTTCTTTCTTTCTTTCTTTCTTTCTTTCTTTCTTTCTTTCTTTCTTTCTTTCTTTCTTTCTTTCATTCTTTCTTTCTTTCTTTCTTTCTTTCTTACTTTCTTTCTTTCTTTCTTCCTTCAAATAATCTCTTCCCTCAGTTGATGAGTAAATGAGACTGTTGTGGGTCTGTTATGTTTGGGGTAATATTGTATGAAGAAAAATTACTCCGAAACTATATTGTACATTTAGAGGTTGAATCAGAGGGTACCCGTAATAGGTTTGCATTTTAACTTTTGTATAGATTTTTTTATTTTTATAATAGCAAAGTATGAACATGCCTGTAATCTGTTCGTTTTCCGCTTGTGTGCCCTTGTGTGTGTGTGAGTGATTGTGTGTGTCGGCGGGCTATTGCAGACTCAACCAACATTTAAATAATCAGAGGGAAATACTTCTGAGACCATTCACACCTTAATCTGGGGGAGAATCCCCTTGGTCATAGACGTTGATCCTCTAAATATATTTGTGTACTAATTCAGTTGCATACATTTTTTATTTAGGCTATATCATTTATCATATATCCTGGTCAAATTATTATTCAATCTCCACATAATATCATTTATGTACTGGCTAAATTGAAAATATAATAATGAAAAAATAACATGATATTTATCATATAGTCAGTGGTGGTTCTTTTGTGGGGGCCTATATATTTATGAAAATCACTTGTTTGTGTAAGGCCACTGAATTGAGATCAATCAATTGATCTCATAATTCACTGAGAAAATAAATACTGTGACTTTGTATTTATGTCTTCAACTTCATGTTTTTATTTGTTAGATCTATGGCATTCTGACAATGAACAAGCGCGCTCAGTTATTGGAACAGCTGCAGTTTGTCCAGTTGAAATGCACACCTCGAGGTTAGAGACTGTTTCCCTTCGCCTCAAAGCTGCACACCTGTGTCTGATTTTGCTTGGGTTGTCTGTCCTCTTGCTTGTGCGTGCACACACACACACACACACACACACACACACACACACACCTGCTTGGGTAGGCTAATGAAGACAATTTAAGGGTGGTGTTGGAGTGTAGAAGGCTTCCCACAAGTTATCTTCATGCATGAAAATAAGGATGCTCCACATATATATTTGTATTAGTGATTATGATGAGAGGGTGAACACTTGAGCGTGAGCGTGCATGTGTGTGTGTGTGTGTGTGTGTGTGTGTGTGTGTGTGTGTGCAAGTGTCTGTGTGCTTGTGTGTGTGTGTGTGTGTGTGTGTATTACTTATTGAAGGCTCACGACTAAAGCACCAAAGAGGATGAGCTGTTTGCAGACACACTAGCGGTTTTACAGGTTCTTTTCATAAGGGCTCCTGTTATTGGCAGAAAGAGCACATGCCGGTCCATGTTGACATCTTGAACATCATCACTAATGAAAGTGTGTGTTTGTGTGTGTGTGTGTGTGTGTGTGTGTGTGTGTGTGTGTGTGTGTGTGTGTGTGTGTGTGTGTGTGAGAGAGAGTTGGGGGGGGGGGGGGTGTTTGTGTGTGGGTGTGAAAAAACAAGTCATCAAAAGCATCTTTCCTCACCTGACACACACACATAGACAAACATCACAGTCAATACAGTTTGAATAGGCCTGGCACGTATTTGTTTTACAAAATTTCTCAGCCTCTCTTTTTGTCATTCATCTGTTCTCATGGCATATAAACTGAACACTTAACACTGAGTGTGCGTATAGCTGCTGATAAGATATTGCATTTGACAGGGGTATATGTCTTGAATATATGCACCCAAACATATTAAAGCCCAACACTGACCTGAGGCTTGCTGACACAACACAGAGAGCCACAACGTGCACCACTGTCCGCTCATTGTTAAATGCCTTCCCAGATGCTTTGCAAAAGTACTTTAGGTAGAGCCGAAGTGGGTTGAAGACCTGGTCAATATAGATTATAGAAGAAGAATAAAAATAAAGCGTTATGATGTCAAGCGCATGCAGGGTTTCAGCTTGACTCATATCTAAACAAACTTCTTGTATTTGAAACAAAGTGTATATTTGTTTGGACATGCTGTGTCTGCTATACCCATAAGTTCATTTTGAAAAAAATATTTACAGTTAAAGTTTTATATTACCAAAGAAAATTGTTGTTTTAGGCTGGGATTCTTTTTTTAATTTATTACAATGTTATTCGAATTGTTCCCACCAGGTCAAGTCTAAGAGGTCAGCTCTCCTTTGACCTTTTGTCTTCTTGTTATAAGAAAATAAATAAATCGATGAGTGTCCCTTTTTTCTTCAATTAACGCTTTGAGTCATCCTTTTGTTCTTCTGAACCCCGCAGCAGAAACGCAGGCTGCCCCTTAGGAATAATTTAATAGTGTTCGAGCAGATAAAGTGAACGCGTCACTCGGTCTGCTTTCGCCATGACTGACATTCGTGCACGGTATATGCTATTAGGCATGTATGACCGCAAACTAAAAGTTGTAGGCTATTTAAAAAATAATAATAATATTATAAGCCATACTAGACGTTAGTTGACCAATACAATTGAGAAGCGGAAGATATGGGTCCGAGTGCGTCGGTTTGGATTGAGGTATTTGTAAGTGCTATAACAACAGCGGGACTTGATGTGTCCCGTATTTGACTACAAACATGACGCGCGGTCAACGAGGGCGATTACGGCAGAGCGCGCGCATGCTGGGCGTCAATGGGAGCTGCGCTGTGTTGACAGTTCCCCTCAGGAGCGACGAGCAAACACCACGAAGCCCTGGCTGCGCTGACACTCATGACTGATTGGCCCGCACACACTCATCAGGCACATACACACAGGTGGAGAGTATTGCGTAACGGGTTTGATAAGACAATACCACATAGTCCACACACACACGCACACAAACAGATGAGGAGGTGGTGCCCTGCTGCTGTGACGGAATGAAATCAAACGGAAAAAAACTCAAGACATACCGACTGGCGTCTGTTGCAGTTAGAGGAAATGTGTGTGCGTGTGTGTGCGCGTGTGTGTGTGTGTGTGTGCGTGTGTGTGCGTGTGCGTGCGTGTGTGTTTTGTGTAGGTTGTGCAGCAAGCATCCAGCCGGACCATGGGGTTCCATTATAATTTAATGTTATCTCATCTGCTTTTCCATCTGACTAACAGAGAACACCGACCCACACACGTGCAACACAAACTGGTTGCAGATAATTCAGCATGTCGGTTTGTGAGGGATTGGATCTTTGCTTTTACTACTTTTTCTTTTTTGAGAGTTTGAGTGGTTACGGAGCAATAACTGAATCGGCAGTGTCTGCTGTGGTCTGTGTGCTCCAAATGTTTCTACTTATTCAGTGAGGTACAAGAAGCGTTAAAACAGGAAATTGAGTAAATGGCAGTAAATGGAAAGATTTTCAGATTCCTTAAAAGGTGCATTCAAAAAACTTTTATGACATTGTGAAATCTCTGACACCTCAAGGGCTGAACAAACTGCCTGTTCCAATGAAGCTGTACAGAAACCTCTAGTCATAAACTGTTTAATTGTTGACCCTGTTTAGCACGACCCCAGCATGTGTCTGCCGTCTAGATTTACTGAAGGACTGTTCCAATTGGGTTCTGTCTGCAATCTCCTTCTCAATGTCATGCTTTTCTGTTTAAATAAATAGTTAACTAATATGTTATTTCCTCACTGACTGTGTGTTGCGTATAGCTGTACTTTACTAACACCAATACAATGCTTTACATGTAAACCCTTTGTGATCTACCTGCCACACAGCTCTAACCTACATGTGTCCTCTGTCTTCCCGGCAGACATGCCCTGTGTGCAGGCTCAGTACGGGCCCGCCCCTCCAGGCTCCGCCTACTCTGGCCAGTCCTTCAGTTACCAAGGCGACAGCTACAGCTCTGACCTCATGACCCCCGACTACACCAAGCTGGATCTCGGTGGAGGAGAGATCTCTGCCGCCGCCACCACCTCCTTACCCAGCTTCAATGTCTTTGTGGAGGGGAGCTATGAGCCCAAATCCTCCTGCCTCTACCAAATGCCGTCACACCGGCCCATCAAGAAGGAGGAGGAGAGCTACCCAACTGCTCCGCCACTGGAGGCCATGTCCTCCTCCACCATGTACTTTAAACAGTCTCCCCCATCCACCCCCACCACCCCGTCCCTGCCGCCCCAGCCTGGCTCTTCCTTTCTGTGGGAGGAGCACCCCCTGGCCCCTCCGTCGCACCACCACTCTCTGGGCTCCAGCCTGGACACGTGCCCCCTCAAGTCGCCCCGCTTTACGCACTTCTACCAGCACTCGCCTCCCCACAGCGGCGGCAGCGTCAACGGTTACGAGAGCCTGGGCGGAGGACTTGTTCGCACCTCCTCCTCTTCCTCCTCCTCCTCCTCATCTATCTCCCATCCTCACTGTCCACCCCTGGAGCAGCCCATGTACCAGCTCCACCGCGGAGCCGGGGGCAGCAGCCTGGCTTTCCGCTCCCTGGCTCTCGGGCCCTGTGGCCCCCTACTAGGAGACAGCCTGCCATCGCCTCCCCCGCGTGGCCCCCAAGGAGAGGGCACCTGTGCGGTGTGTGGGGACAACGCGGCCTGCCAGCACTACGGCGTGCGCACTTGTGAGGGCTGCAAGGGCTTCTTCAAGGTAAAAACCCAAACAGATACGTCATTTAGGAGGGTCGCTCCAAAAGAGGAGGCCTCATCAAAGCTTAATGTACGAGTACCCACTCCTCTTGTTCCTCTGCGGCTTTAGTCCCACAACCAGTCGCACACACTCACATTCACAACTTACAGTCCACCTTAAAGTATCGCCCAGTGACTTTGGAGTAGCTGCAAACTGACTGACGTGTTTGATTTTCAACGTGTGACTTGCAGCTGCCTCGTTCCCGCTCTGCACTCGTCTCTGCGCTCTCTACATCGTCTTTAGAGTCATCGCGATAGCACAACACTCCCACAGGGGTCGTCTCTCGCAGCAACCAAGTGGGCAACTTGTGTGTGTGTGTGTGTGTGTGTGTGTGTGTGTGTGTGTGTGTGTGTGTGTGTGTGCATGGTTTGTGTGTGTTTGCTTCTGTTAGGTGAGAACACAGGATGATATAAACACAAACAACTCAGACAAACAGGGGAAATGTGTCAAAGGAATCCTCCTTTAAATGTATGTCTTCTTCCATTGACCATATTTCCCCGACATATTACTGAGTATGATATGAGTCAGTTTGAGATCCATCAAAAGATTAAAATAAAACACTTCCCAGCTGCTGTCTCACATCCTAAATCAGCACACACATGCCCATACACACAACTCAAGTAAAACATCACCAGGCAACATTTCTTAGTCAACATAACATAATAACAAACGTGTTCTCTGACAAGTGAACATCTCATTCGCATACAAGCAAATTCACAGCCTGTCATTAAAGTAATTTGCATTGTCTTTTAAATTATAACATATTCTGGCATACTTGTTAAGCATCATATTGGCTGCATGAGACAGGAGGCAGCAAGAAGGAGGGGGCAAACAGAGGTAATTGAATAATGCCTCTGGTAGGTGGAAATGAATTATCCTTCTTTTCAATTAGTTTCACAATTAGTTTTTATTTAGTAATTAATGAAAACAGCGTCTGGTGGCAGCAGGCCGCGGGCTGTCTGCTTGCTGCTGCGCTCAGCACCCTGTCAAACCCCACTATGTTTCCTACACACACATGTAGATGCAACCAACCATGCACACACACACACATACATCATATCCACACAGCAACACACCCATACACTATCGTGTGCATATGTTTCAGTCTGTTTTACCCTGAATCCAGGCTGCAGCAGCAGAAACTGAAACATGCCCTTCAAACATCTGCTCTTTTTCATATTCATATTATCAGGCACATTGCCTCCATTATCCTGATGGTTTTATTGTCCCCTAAAAATATTTTCCTGATTACATTTCATTATCCCTGAATGGTTAGTACACATTAAACCATAGCAGAGGCTTCCTGTAATTTGCTGTTATGTCATTAGTGCAATTTGAGGCACATTTTCACTGTGAATTAATGTGAGCTCTTAAACAAATATTTTATTTTTCTTGTATTTATTATTGTTTGCAGAATAATTAAGTCTATTCACTAGTTCCCATTAATTAAGTAAACCTATTCCGAATATATATATATATATGTGTATAATTATTTTTTAAATTAAAAACTACAGCTGTTGGTTTATCCAAACATTAGGACAAAAAAATACTATTAAGACTTGTGTTCTGCACCTCCTACTCTAATTGTGCTTAAAACACAATCACATAAGTTCTTATTTGCAGGGAGCCGTATCTAAGAGAAATAATTTGCACTGAATCAGGATTTAAAAGTTAAGTTTATTATGTTTGTAAATCATCTCACTTATGATTCTTTAACTACAAACTACCCTTTCACTTCCTCTACAGACAGAACAAGAGAGATTACCTCTGATTAAGGGGATAGAGGAGACAGAGGGAGGAGAAGGGGGAACAAAGTCCCTAAAGGCTTTTAATTTAAGCTCAGGCTATTAGCACATTACATGTCAAATCTGCTTCTGCATGCCTCCATCCAGCCTCATAGCTCCCACAGCATGTGAGCTTCTGTAAGCGTGTGCGTGTGTGAGTGCGCTTTCAGTGCATACAACTAAATCCTCAACTCGCCAACATTAAACTGGATCTTTCACAAGTATGTTCAAGTCCTTGCCACACAAACAAACTGCCAATCTAAAATGTCAGTTTCTGATGCCAAGCTCATTTTAAATTTATCTTTTGTTGTCCTTAAATTGAAATTCAGAATAACAAGACAGATAAGATTAATCGAATTAAACATTATAAGCTCTGCTTTAAAAATAAAAAAACACACATGTATAAAACATATTTAGATAATTGATAATTAGATCTGAGTAGTTATATGTACAGTGTATTAGGTCTGATATGCTGTGTCTCTGGTCTGAGACGCCAGTCTTGCCCCATGCTGCTTATTAGAAGGCAAGGTCACAAGAGCCCTAACCACACACATAAACACACGCACACACACACACACACACACACACACGCACACACAAACACACACACACACACTCACAGAAACACACTCACACACACACAGCATTGGAGAGAGACAGTAGACAGGCCGGCTCATGCAGCTTATCTATCAGAACCGTAGTTGATCATTTAAAACTCAGGCTTTTATTGGAACCAGTTTTAATATTAATTAGGCCCTGACATCTCTGAGGAGAAGAACTTACCTCTCAATCACCCATCAGGTAAACTCAGTTTACACCACTTTCACCATATAAACCCTCCGGTGCAGAAAAAAACAAAATCTCTCTCTTGCAAAACACTAGTTAAAAACCTCAAAGTATCACCCCACACAAAGAGTTGAACTCAAGCATGTTGCTTTGATTTTTCCGGTGGACGACATGACACGAAAGATGTGACGATGTCTTGAAAGTGTAAATAAATGTAATGCAGCTTTATGTTTAGTTCGGCCTCCTATACTAAACGGATGCTATTTCCCCTCAAACACATTAATGACCATAACTAACTTATCGCCGCGCGCACGGGTCACTGGCCATTGAAGGGATAAGAGGGATTCATTCAGAGAGATCTGCGGTGCCATGGCAACGGCTCTCATTCGGCGCTGGCGCCCATTACGCGCCAGTTCCGCACTCGCGCCGCAGCATATGGAATAATTGGTGTGTTATTGGTCTCCCGGGGGCGCGGGCATGTGTGGCGCGAGGGGTTCCTAATTGGATTTATTTGTTTTGATGTGTTTTAGAGGCGTTAAAGAAGAGGAGAAGCTGCGACACTTTCCGTGTTCCGTGTGTTTAGTTTGAGTGTGTCCTGCCGGTGTCTTGTGAGGGGACTACTGACGTCCCAGCACGACAACGTTCAAACGTCACAAATGACAGTAATTATAGTGTAACTGTAATCCTATCGTTGTAACAGATTTGCACCTCAGTCAAAAGCTTGCCTAACGAGAGTTTAAATCCATAAACGTCTAAAGATTGGCAGCATGCCCCGGGAGGCCTCACCGTGACGCGAGCACCGAGAGTATCTGTGATTATTAAGAAAAATGACCAAACCGCGCACTTCCCCTGCACACTGCATTAAATAGGCTACATTAAGAACCCGTGTCCAATTGTGAAAACGCCTCTAATTCTGCACAGGGATGTTTTCATTGAGTTATGAGAGCGCTTATTCTAACTGAGAGCAGTTGACTTTGTCTTAAACTCCCTTCCAAAACGCACGGGATTGGCCAATCTGTGCGCACGCGCACCGAGCGGACACGCGTTTACTATAGGCTACTCTGTTTAAATGGTCTTTCAACCATGCAGGGAGCTCACCCGGCCCCCACGTGGCCCGTTTCTGATTTCATTTTAATAAGGTCAGTAATAATCGCGCGAGTCAGCCGAGGAGAAAACAGCTCCCGCGGGGCTCATTGAGAGAGGCGCGATGCGCGAGGCCCCGGAGGTGCCATGAGCTGACCCACGAGCTTCACAAACAATCTGATCATGCGGCTGTTACGGCCGCGCGGTCGTCCAGTCTCGCGGGACCCGCCTCGGCACGCCACACGCTCGGTCCCCATTGTCAGCTCCAGCGCTAATAAAATTGTCCCTCCTGCAGGCGAGGCTTGTTGGGAAATTAATTTTATCTAATTATACTGATGTCAACGCCGCCTTTCAGAGCGTAATTAAAATCTGACCTGCGAGTTTCTGCTTTCATTCTTTGTCGAGAAGAAGAACAAAATGAAATTGAATTAAACAAATCAAATAGTCGGTGGCTGATTGTGTTTGGAGGCTGATTATCGGAATGTCTGTTTCTCTACAGCGCACCGTGCAGAAAAACGCCAAATATGTGTGTCTGGCCAGTAAGAACTGTCCTGTCGACAAGAGGAGACGCAACCGCTGCCAATACTGCCGCTTTCAGAAGTGTCTGAGTGTCGGCATGGTGAAGGAAGGTGAGAGAAACAAAGTGACCACACACCTGAGACCCACTGTCTGAACACACGAGCACACACACCATATAACACACATCTGACCTCCAGTCCAGACGTCTGTTTCTGCTATCACGGTGTAATGACATCACATACTTTCATAATAACGGTAACTTTTCCTATTTCTGGTCACGGGACAAAGTAGAATACACATTATACTAATTAGTGTCCATCACTTTTTTAACTCTTCAATCCAGCTTTGAGAGAGGCACAAAGGTGCTCTGAAATAATCAATTTCACTACAAGTGTGCCATCACATGTGACAGCTGTACCGCTGTATTGTACATACTGCACTCATTTATCATCTGTCTCACACACACGCACACACTCACTCACTCTCATAAATGCAAACAAACCCACACACACCTCTATCCCGTTAACACGTGTGCAGCCCGTAGAACAGCTCCACTGCCATCTGCTGGCTAGTGGCCTTCTGTGTAGGGATTGTGGGAAGGTCGGAGAGCCACTGTGATAAAAGCTTCAGTCATAATGCTGAGCTATCAACGTGCAATAGGAGTTGTTATTGTGCATGCTGTTTGAATATGACCAGATTCAACGGAACAACCTCTTCATTATTGCGTGTTGTATTCTCTCCATATCTTGTTCACAGTGGTTCGTACTGACAGCCTGAAGGGTCGCAGAGGCCGCCTGCCTTCCAAACCAAAGAGCCCCCTGCAGACAGAAGCTTCTCCTCCTTCTCCACCCCTCAGCTTGCTCTCCGCGCTGCTCAGGGCTTATTCTCACTGCACGCCCCGTGACCTTGACTACAGCCAGGTACCCCAACACCCCTTTTATTTCATTTTAGTCAAAGAAAATGTGTTAAGTGATAAATATGGCTTGTTGAGGAGTTTATTCAGTTGTGTATCCCTCTCTCATTCTCTACCTCTCTCTCTCTCTCCCAGTTCAGTGCTGCCGACCCTCCTTCCTCCTCCTCAGAGGCCGAGCACATCCAGCTCTTCTACAGGCTGCTCACCATCTCGATGGAGACCACGCGGTGCTGGGCTGAGCGGCTGCCCGGGTTCTCCGAGCTCCAGCGAGACGATCAGAGCCTGCTCATCGACTCGGCCTTCCTGGAGCTGTTTGTCCTGCGATTGGCTCACAGGTAAGAAAGGGGAGATGGCCAGAACAAAACGCTGATGAATGACACTTTTAGTTCATTTATTTTCACTTCACATACATGTCAGTCTCAATCCATGTGTGCATCGCAAAACTTCTTCCACACGGTTTGAAACACACACCTACGACTTTATCAAAAACTTTACTTGGCCCAGGATTCACAGGCAGCTATATCAGGCATATCATTACCGCCCAGGGTGTAACTGACAACGCTGTGTGCTGCTGCTGTGCATATCCAGAGTAGGAGGAGTGGAGCTGAGTAATCGCCATTTGAACCAAATTATGAATGGAGTCTGTAGCTATGACAGCAGATACTCCCACAGAGTTCCGCTCCGCTCGTCTGATATCTGACGCACAGAGAGCTCTGTGTGTGTTCTGCGGCCTAAAACCGAAAACTGCTAACATTGTGAACTGTGAATTGATAGAATCAATTCCATCTCAAGCTAGTCAGCTGAGAAACTGAAAAGGGCTTTTATGGGAGAAAATACATATTCAATTTAGCTGACTGAAATAAAAAAAAAAAGGAATCAACTTCATTTACTTCATTCGTCCATCCAGTGTGTGTGTTTGTGTGTGTGTGTGTGTGTGTGTGTGTGTGTGTGTGTGTGCCTGGCTCGTGGATACCTGTGGTGCCATTATGACTGCCCTTGCCCATCTTTGGCTCAGAATTGCCCCGGGTTACTGCTCTGTTCTCGTAAGGCATGTGGCTGGTTAAATTTATGGGGAGGACGGGGGTTGGGCTACAAGCTCATCCCTTTGTCTGCGCTGTCGTGTAGTGCTGAAAACCAACAGTCACAAACTCAAGCACACTTACTCACACACACTCACGCACACTGATGATGTAGAATCCCAACATTCTCTCCTCCTCCAGGTGCAGGGTGGGTAGAGGATGGGTGGTGGCATCACAGTCCCAGCAGGAGGGGGATCAGGCGGGGACTCTGACTCATGCTAAATGGTGGACTCATAGGGGCCTCTATCAAACACACACACACACATGCTCACACACAGTGCTCGTCTTCTCATCGGCCAAACTCCCACGGCACAGAGGAGAACACACACAAGCACAGCACTGTCTTACTTTATCTGTCTTCCGAGAGTGCAAAGGATGAGCTCCACGCTCCCATCTCATTGTTGATGCAGCCTTACATTGACCCTGTGCTGAACTCAGACCCCTGCGCAAAATATGTCTCCATGCATGCTGCGTGTGTGTGTGGGTCTGTGTATGTGTGTGCGTGTGTGTGTGTGTGTGTGTGCTCAGTGTGTGTAGAGCAAATTTGCTCCGCTTTTCTGGGTCGGCATTGCCGTAAGCACCCCGTTACCAAACAGTTTCTGTGGTTATTGGTTGATTACCGTGGTGACAGTGTAGTCAGGAGTGAGTGGAATGTGTGGCAGACATCCAACTGTGTGTGTGTGTGTGTGTGTGTGTGTGTGTGTGTGTGTGTGTGTGTGTGTGTGTGTGTGTGTGTGTGTGTGTGTGTGTGTGTGTGTGTGTGTGTGTGTGTGCGTGTGGCTGCTTGTTGCCTGCCTGTCTGCCTAGTTTTGCTCATGTGCTACCATCAGACATGGGTCAAATTCAATTCTGTAATTGTTGGTAGTAGCTCATTGAACTGGAGGGGGATTTGTTTTCTTCGGTTTTAGATTCATTTGCCGACATGTATTTCTCAATGTATCATTCTAAATGCATAGTGTCAAAAATAATTGTTTACAAACACAAAACCTTCTGTTTAAATCCCAAATAAGCACATGGTGTTATGCTACACTTGAGGGGAATTTGTAAAGAAATATATAAAAACAAATATTTGTAAATTAATTATTGAGCATGAACACCATATCAGGTCAAGAAACTTGACGAGCATCTCCACATTCTCCACTCCCCCCCTCCAAAGTTGCATCCATCCCTGCTCTTATTCAAATGCTCCACATGTCCTAGTTGTGTCCCCCCCCTCCCCCCCATAATTAGACATGAATAGTATTTGGTCTGCTTCTTATGACCGCTCCACCAATGTTGGTGATGGGATTCAAGCCCCCCCTCCCCCCATCCATTGTGTCTCTCAGTCTTCTCTTCTCTCATCTATCAACTGTTTTCCAAGCACACACTTTTTGCCCTTTCTTGAGATGTTCCAACAAAACACTTCTCTAGCTCTCTGAAGAAAGACACGCTCTTCATTTAGGCGCTAATAAAGACGAGTCCTAGCCCTCCCTCATTCACGGCTGGTTCTCCTTCCCTCTCTGCTCGATGGTAAAGGATTGGGATGTTGTGTGTCGTGAGTAACTGATGCCTAAATGCGTCTGAGAAGCCTTTTCATTTCCTCATTAAGGCTTTGTGTTTCCACTGCACACCACAGCCCGTGCACATTAAAGCCAAAGCAGTGTACCTATCAGCAAATACACACACACACACACACACACACACACACACACACACACACACACACACACACACACACACAGAACAGCACTCTGCCCTAACCCCCTCACCCTGCCCTGCCAGAAGGAAACGCAGGAATGTATTAAAATGCTATAATTTGGAAAACACAAACTTAATCAGCTGCATGCCTGTGTTTGATGTGTGTCCCGTTTGTGCGTGAGTGTGCATACTGCCAGGTTTTCTCATTGTTTTTATTGTAATTGTTTCCTTGCCACAGTATCTCAAGCCATATTTACAATACATGAGGGAAAATGCAGTGTTTCATTGGACGAGAGATCCAACCTGATCTCTTCATCTCCTTTTTCCTCTGTGTCTCAGGTCAATGCTGTCGGAGGATAAGCTGGTGTTCTGTAACGGCTTGGTGCTGCACAGGTTTCAGTGCCTTCGTGGGTTCGGAGAGTGGCTGGACTCCATCCGGGACTTCTCCACCCACCTCCAGAGCCTAAACCTGGACGCCTCCGCCTTCGCCTGCCTGGCTTCCCTCGTACTGCTCACAGGTAAAAACACAAGCCGGTGACTTTTAAATCTCAAAATCGCCATCGGGAGAAAAGAAAGAGGGAAAAAAAGATAGAGTATAAATGAGGTTGACAAAAAACACACCTTGTTTTCCAAGTCAGCCAAACATCTCCATTATCCACAAACAAACAATGACAGTCATACAAGCTGTTCGGGCGTAAATATATGGAGACAAATCAACAGATATCTTCTCTTCTTTATCCAGAGCTTCGCCTGTGTGTGGTTTAATGTGACAGTGATCAGGTGGATCCATCCACTAACGTCACACACACACACGCCCAAAGACACACATGTGTATGCTTGTTCTCACACATCTCTGCCTGAAACAAGAACCCGATATCCTGGAGCACCTGCTGCACCTGCCTCCCACCTGGCCCTCTAATCAGTGTGCATGTGTGAGAAACGGAGGGAGAGTCTGCAGCCACACGTCTCGGGCGCGGACGTTTTGTGATCAGTGAAGTACATTAAAAATAGTCAATTACAAATGTAGCCAAAGGTGACAGAGGAGGCCTGTGCAATTAAGTGTTCACATTTCATTTAGTACACGTCCACGTCAGAGTCAGACACCATATAAGTGTGGGTAATGGATAAAACCCCACTCCCCCCCTACACTCATCTTCCTTACCTCACCCTGCCCTGCCGCCTCCTCCTCTTCCTCCACCTTCTCTTCCTCTGCCTAAGCCCTCCAACCCCATCCTCACTCTCTGGGGGAGCACTTAACTCTGTGCCTGATCGACCAGCCCACCGTGGAGCACAGCCCTGGAATGGCGTCTGCGCCGTTCTCAGTGGCTCTCTGCCACCTCGGTAAAGCACACAGAGCACTACCACGACAGAGCCGCCAGAGCCACCAGGCCATCGACCGCTTCAGAGTGGCCCCTGCAGAAAGGCAGTCATCGATCCCTCCCCAGGAGCCTGCGTGCATAGAGAAAGAAGGGATAGGGAAAGAGAGGGGAGCGAGAGTGTGTGAGAGGTCTGAAAGCTGCCGTGAAAGGAGAGTTGGAGTGACTCTGTGGCAGCAAACACAGAACAAACAAAGGAGTCACATAAACAAACAATAAACAAGCTTCAGATAATGGATGGCTCAAAGTGAGACCGGTCTTAGTGACAGCCTCCCTGCAGACTTGTTGTGTGTGTGTTTGTGTGTGGGGGCTGGACACCCTGTTCTCTGCAGAATGAGTTAGAGTCACATTAAGCCGGGTACGGGTGCCACAGGAGTTGCTACGGGCAGCAATGTGTGTGCGTGCGTGCGTGTGTGTGTGTTTCTAATTTAATTTGGCTGCTCACAGGGCCGAATAATCAGCTAATTGTTGAACACTTTTGCTTCTATCAATGTCTTAAATTGCAGGGACAATTTGTGTGCAATTTGTATGCTGGTTCAAATATTTATACATATATATATATATATATAGACAAATAAATAAATACATATATATTCTCATATACATATATACACGCACACACACACACATATATATATATACGTTTGTGTGTGTGTGTTTTTGTGTGTGTGTGTGTGTGTGTATGTGTGTGTGTGTGTGTGTGTGTGTGTGTGTGTGTGTGTGTGTGTGTGTGTGCACAGTGTACAGGGGGCTTATTAGGTTAGACTGTGTATTGATCTGGAGTGAGTGAGACAAGTTAAGAACATTAGCCATACCGGCTAATGAGGTGGAATTCAATATAAAAGAAGATGTAGCTGAATGAGCTCAGTTCTATGTGTGTGTGTGTGTGTGTGTGTGTTTTCAATGGATGCTATTTTTGCTGTTTAATGTGTTATCTTCCTAATGTCTCCTTCTGTCCATCCACAGAGCAAGTCCCAGGCCTGAAGGACTCAAAGCGGGTTGAGGAGCTGCAGAATAGAATGATCTGCTGTCTCAGAGACCACCTGGGCTGCAGCCCTGCTTCCTCCTCCTCCAAGGCGGCGCTCCCTCTGAGTCGTATTCTGGGTTTAAGGGCAGAGCTCCGCTCCCAGAGGACCCAGGGCCTCCAACGGATCTTCTACCTGAAGCTGGAGGACCTGGTACAGCCCCCTCCGTTGATTGACAGGTTCCTGGACACTCTGCCCTACTGATGGCCGAGCTAACCGCACAGAGAGAAACCCCACGTCACGTTCTGTTCAGCCCCCCCCCCCCCCCCTCCCCCACTTCTCACCCCTCAAGGAGCACACACACACACATTCAGAGAGACTCTCACTCCACTCTGACTGATGCAGGGCAGAGAGACAATCAAATGCTTTTCACTCAACAGGACAACCAACTAAAGGCTTCTCACCAGTTTAAAAGACAATTACTCAAACCATTACTTTTTATTTGATCCTCCTGTTTTTCTCACGTGGGGGTGGATGACAAGGCGGAGACGGACAACAGAAAAATGACTTTTAACTGTCCTCTCGCCATCTGGGTGGCAGCTCATCCAGCGAAAAAGAAAGAAGGTTTATGAGTACTGTTTATCTGTGTTTTGGCCTGACTCATCCAATATGATGATTTATTCTTAGTGCAGAGGAAAGGGGTGGTGTCGCTGTGTTCGACGTGCCAGTGAAACACAAGTCGCTGGGTGTTCTACATCCTCCTGCTGAAAGAAGGAAGGGGGCGTTTTCGTGCTGAAAATGTGCTGAAATGTCAGAAGTCAGACAGCGAAAGCGTAGAGAAGCAGGACACCCATCTTTCATCAACACTTGGAAGTGGCTGTTGAGTTGGGCTCTTGATTCCAAGTGCAATTTCTTAAGTGCTATCTCACCACAAAAGGGAGAAGTAATGGTTTAATTTCAAACTCTAAATTATTTTAGTCGAAAGAGATGTCTTGTACTGTAAGTAACTAAAGAAAGAGAGACAGTCCACACCTGGCTTTAGAAGCAAAGGTCATACTGTGCACTAACGATTGATCATAGAGTCAC
Organism: Liparis tanakae; assembly: GCA_036178185.1. NCBI lineage: Eukaryota > Metazoa > Chordata > Actinopteri > Perciformes > Liparidae > Liparis > Liparis tanakae. Next base: position 10,353,051 of record CM070092.1, read on the forward strand.
CCAGACTTGAACTTGCTCTAGTATGTTTTTTTTAATTAACTCATTTTGAAATCATAGCTCGAGTAGAAGTACGGAGGAATGAACATGGACAGAAATTGGCTCTTGAAGCACTTACACCCTGAGAAGGGCTAGAAGCACAGACACACACCCTACCTGCTCCCCTGGAGGACGGCATGAGTCGGGGGGAGGAGGGTGCTCGACAGATAGCTGTATGTCCAGGGGGGAAACATTCCGCAGTCATGCTCTTTTTCTATTTGTTTCTATTGTGGAGGCCGTGTGAGAGTGTGGAGGACATTGCATACTGTCTTTGTGTATACGCTTAGAGAAGCCAGGATCATATGCATGGTGTGTTATAAGCTGTCAAGAGCTGCCATAGCCTGTCAAAGCAGCTCGACCTGTGTTTGTGTCTCAGACTGTGGCTCCACGGGGATCTCCCTGGGCCTCCACCACCCACTCACACTCACGGCAGCAGTTTGAAATATGAAAAAAATGAATTATATAGATATAAATATATATATACATATATATATATATATACAAAACTAATATTTTGAAGTGTTTTTAGCTTTTTCAAATATTGTGGTACGAGTTGTGCATTGTTTTTTGAAGAAGAGAAACAAAAAAGACAAAAGTTGCTGTTTTTCAATGTCCCTCTTTGGTTCGAGTTTCCTGTTTGATCTTCTTTTTTTTCTTTCTCTGGTTCACTGGATTTTCTGTTCAGCACTTTGAAATCATAAACTAGTTCTGATTATTCTGCCCGACTGTGTCCTTGGTTTTGATTTGTGTTTAATTATACGACTTTCACACAAAATGCAAAAAGAATCCAAACATTTCAGTTTCAAGAACTATTTAGTAGAAAAAGAAAATGTAGCTGATTATATCCTGAATCTGTGTGTCAGTCTGGGAGGACACAAAAGCCTCTTGACAGGTAAAAGGCCTTGCCTCTCCCCCATGGGACCCGTGGGCTCTCACAGAGAGTAGAGGGGGATTAGGAGAGGGAGAAGGGGGGGAGGGGGGGGGACGAGGGAAGAGAGGACAGCTTCATGTTAGCATGAGGTCCAGATCAGCCTCCAGCCTCGTTAAACACCATCGATCGCCACGGTGACATTTCACAGCACATGCCATCTATACTGTCACTGCCATCACTCACTCGTCCTCCTGCGCAACAGCACAAGCACTAACACGCGCACACACACACACACACACACACATACACACACACACACACACACACACACACCTCCGACAGCCAGGTGATTGATAGTAACTGTGGAATTGTGAACCGCTCCTCTGACTATGTGTGTGTGTGTGTGTGTGTGTGTGTGTGTGTGTGTGTGTGTGAGTGTGTGATTTGGGGGGGGGGGGGCAGGAGGGGGTCAAGTTCAGAGTAAGTATATAAGTGTGGAGTGCAGTGTTGAACTTGCTCCATTTAAGGGCTATGATGTGAACATGAAATAGTCCCAAGAAATGTGTCCCTTCCTCATGAATTTTAGAATCACAAAATACTTTTATATAACAACCAGGAAGCACATTCAAAAAAATGTTTGTGTGTGTGTGTGTTGGTATTTTGTGTTCGACTACAATCTGTCTATAATTGTGATGTCTCTGTATTTTTATTCAGCAGTAAGAAAAATACCATTCACAGGAGTTCTGCAGTGGTGTGAGTGTGGTTGTGTGCACTTGTGTGCTATGTGTGCAAATGAACGTCCTATTTCTACAATGCCGACATTTCTGAGTGGCAAGTAAAAAAACACGACCACGAAGCCGAGAGCTTAGCTTCTCGCCTGGAATACACACTCAAACTTGCACGTGAACGCACACAAACACAAACACACAGTGAGCTGTCAATCTTGTGGCCAATCGATCAGCGCTGACAGATATCAGATACCCCCAGAGTCTTAATTAGAGGTCCCATCAGAACACACACACACACACACACAAATACAATTGCACATGCACACACAAATGCAAAGTGTGTCCTAATCCATTCAGAAATGTAAAATGAGCCCTTTAATACTGATGATATCAAAATGTGTTCATTTGAAGAGAGGTTTACAAAAACATACAAAGTGGGGATCTGAACAGGCCTTTTTCACAGAAGAGATTTTGACGTGTCACAGTATTAAAAGTACAGGTGTGAACAATAAAATAAGTGATGACTGAATTCCATTTAGCTGCTTCAGTTTCAGGGTCCTGGTTTTGTGCTGGCTGGCTCAATGTCACACTGTCACGGATGTGCTGATCACAAAAAACATAAGATGCGGGAGGTAAGAGGGGAACGAAGCTCCCTGCTGGCCTTCTCTCCTGCTGACAAACTTCCTGGATTAGACTGAAACGAATTGCACCTGAGTCCTTCTGACACACACAAATACACACACACACACACACACACACACACAGGCAGACACATGAACCAATTTTTTGGATGATTTGCTATTCAGACTTTCTCCGTCAGCTATGTTCTTCCCCCTCAGTTTGCGACTCTGGTAGTCCCCTGAAAGTGGACAGACAGACACACACAAATACACACATACACACATACACGTACACAACATGTGTATACACTAGGGGAAATCCCCTGTAGCTGGGGACCGTGTGTTTTACTGGGGGCCCAGCAGCCGCTGAGGTAAGAGTGTGTGGGGGGTTGGCCTAAATGTCAAAGGTAAAAGGTGCCAAACAAGTGGAGTGGAAACATGCAATAGACCCACTCACAAAAGCTGATCTCAAAGGATCGCAGGGGGAACCCCAATTCTGTCTTTGGCTTCCTCTCAAACACAAGACAGACAAAAACATCGCACGTTATGTTTCTTTCCACGTTATGTTTGATGGTATCAACTGTGAACAGCTAAATGAAAATGACAAACAATAAAACACTTGCAAATATGTCAAATCCACTCACCAATCTCTTTCCTATGATCTTTATCTAATGATTATAACTATCATATCTGTGTTAGTCAGTGATGATGGTTCTGGGGCAGTGATTCTGAAATATTTTCCCGGCTTGGAATATGACCACGTTCACATAAGTGATAGCAATTGTGACACATGTTAAAAGGGCACACATTTTGGTGTATGGTACTTTAACATAGTGACCCTACAGCCATTTTGTATTTATATTATATGTAGTGTTTAAAAGCACTATTTAGCTTTAAAAAACGGTGAGACTAAATGAAAACAATAGTAGAAAGTTAACAGAAGCCATTAAACCCCAAAGTATAACACATGTTGCCTTATGTCTTCACGGGATTATCATTGATTCAATATTTAATGAATTGGAACAAAATTCACTTCTGATCTCTTTGATAGCAGAAATAATGGCGATAGAGAGAGCGAGAGCGAGAGAGAGAGAGAGAGAGAGAGAGAGAGAGAGAGAGAGAGAGAGAGAGAGAGAGAGAGAGAGAAAAAAATCCGGCCTACTGCTTTATAATGTTTCTGGACTTCATGTTATTATATTTTGCCTTTCTAATTCCAAAAAACAAGATCAAAAATAATCCAGAAGATAATTAAACACTTATATATGTTAGTAATGTCCGTGGCTGGTCGTCAGTGGTCGGCGGTGCAGTCCGGGAGCAGCGATGAGGAACGCGAGGCTGTGGGCGCTGGGGGAGGTCGGAACCTTTTCGCGGACGCACTGGGGAGAGAGTTGTTTACAAACAGCAAAGTGTCAGAAAAACACGAAATCTTGGCCGAAAACCAGCAGATGTAGCTCATTGTTGACTTCCTAAACAACATGGAGGATCATAACAGTCTTTAGCGAACATAAGTTACATCCTCGAGTGTCATCTTCAGTGGTGAGTGTCGCTGTCTGTCCTTTAGGTTTCGGTTGTGTGGTTCATGATTGTCTGGCTGAATCAGCGCGTCGCCTCACAGTGAATACAAGTGCTACTTTCAGCACTTCACGAACAGATAATGCGAGAACGAGTCGACAAACTGTTTGCGTGACAGTTTCCATCCAGGTGTTTGACATGTGAATACGTACCTTCCACATAAAGGAACTTGACTGTGACATCAGCAACATATTCTATACATATGGCTGCGCTCACAACGACCTTAAGAATAGGTCGCCTGAAAAGCTCAGTAGATATTGTTATGAGCTTCTCATAGCCATTAAAATACCCTCACTAACTACACAGCAGGTGTATCATAAATCATTGTGATGATGAACATTTAAATGACAAAGTGTGACGTAGAATATGGTTTCAACACAAGATGATATCTTATTATTACCATTATATTCATTATTGATGAATCTGTCAACTATTTTCTTTTAACTGATCAATTGTCAATCACAGTTCCCAATTTAATTTCTGTTTGATGTTATACTGTCGGCTATCCTGCAATTAATACTTTAGTTACTCTTTTCACTGAACGATGCTGGCAAGAAAAAAAGGATTAGTCTTATGGAGATGCCAATTTCAGATGTGTGGGCATACTCACATGTGTCACATAGCTTATTCATTTGATCTATGTATTTATTAAAATCCTGCTCTGCTGCTATGTCCAGTGTCTCTTGGGGCAGTGATATAAAGCTGAGCAGGTGCAGTGTCTACGTTCCATCGAGGTGTTGGCTGTGGGCCGTCAGCAGGACACATGGCAGAGGAAGGCAACAAGCTGACACTGAGGCGCCTGGAGGCACCAATCCACAAGTTCATTAAAGTGGCTCTACCCACGGACCTGGAGAGGCTGCAGAAACACCACAATAACATACTGAAGGTGACATCTCAGATCTGGTTGGACACATGATCGCACCCTCACATCTACACTCTTGGTGTCCACAGATGGATGACGGATAGTTTTTCCTTCATTTCCGCAGTACCAACAAAGCCAGCAATGGGACCGGCTTCATCTGGAGCATATCAATGCCAGCAGAACGGTTCAGGTATAAGATAACACTCTAAACTAAAGCATTGTTGTATGTGTGTCGTATTACCCGAGCTCGAGCCTAGCCAACACGTGAATGTGAGCGTTGATTGGATGATGATGTGAATCACTGCCCCTCAGAAATCCCTGAACAAACATGATTCTGAGACTGTATAGTACATATGTATCTCACATTGTCTGGAAGCTGAGAAGCTTGGTTCTGGAGGAACTTTACATTTCCTGATTTGTGGCGATCAGATTCTCCAGTGGCAAGATGCCGAGTGGCGTCTCCAGTTAAGTATATTAGTGAAGGATAGAAGTGTCTTCTTGAACTAATGTATGACTTGAGAAACTGAACCCCGCCACCCACGATGAGCAGAGTGAAGATTGCTTTTTGTGGATCTAACGCTCGACAAAAAACAATTGCGACATTCTGCGTTTACCCAACACACGGTCCAACATACTTGCTGTACCCCCAAGTCACATGATAACATCTAAAACCATCTCCACGGCAACTGAGCCACTCCATCTGATGAAGCTCTAGAATTAGCTTATCCAGAAAAACATATACACACATCTGAAATACATAAAAAAGACTAGATCAGTTTTGAACATCTAAAGGAACTTTCAGAATATAAATTCACTCTTGGAAATCAGGGCAAGGAAAGAGTTGTTGCCAAACCTCCACTGGACCGTCTCCTGTGTGTGTGTAAGTACTCGCTGCCTTGTTCACATGGTGGGTGTGAAATGTCTCGGAGGATGTTGTTGCCTGGAAGCCGCTATGTCTCTGAAGGTGAAATAACTCCAAACAGGCACAACCCATCCTCTCACCATTACCCTGTAAGCTCCAGGGACACGCACAGAGTGCTTTACCATGTCCTCGTGGTGTTAATCCAGAGTCGAGGTTAGTCTCCTCTGCTTTAGATGGGTGTGCATCATGTGTGCTCATATTCCATAGCATAGATAGAATATGTGCTATTGAGGATGTGTTGGGTGGGTCTGTTCGTGTTGTACACTCATGATTAATTTACAGGCTGACAGGTGCCTGCCCTGACTGTCTCTGTGTTAATTAGTGTGTTTTTCAGTTTTATGCACACAAGGACGAGTGTATGCATGTATGTTTATTCATGTTGTGTAATTAGAAGAATGTGTTATCGGCAGTGTGTTGACCCCCTGAGCCCCGGTCGGGCTGCGGCCTGGAGGGTTGACGGCTGGGATGTAATCCTCCTGTCACCCTCAGGGCACGGTGGGATGAGGGGCCTTGTGGTCCCCAGCCTCATATCTGAACCTTATTAAGCCCGCACTCCAACGCACGCACACACGCACACACACACACACACACACATTTCCTACCACTAGAACCGTTTATTGGGATGCTGAACCTGTCAGCATGAGCACTTCTTTCCAACTTGGGCAACCGGCAAAATGAGCAATAACTGGTATTTTTTGTCTGAAGATTTAAAAGTTTTGTGTAGATTTGTTTAGGATCCAAATGATTTGATTTCCTCCCGTTTAAATTGTTTAAACGTATGTTTGATGCAGTGGCATCACTTAATATGATTTGATTTGGCTCGTTAACTTGTGTGTTTTTGCAGTGAGGGCGAGATGTTACCACATGTTGTCCTTGGTCTATCAGTATGTCCCTTAATCAAGTGAAACATCCCGGTACCAAGCTTTTCATTCAATGTGTGTCTGTCCCTCTCTGAAAATGTTCAGCCATCACACTGCTTCTCGTCCGTCTCCCTGCAGCAGTTGAGAGCTAACGTCAGAGAGATGGAGAAGCTGTGCACGCGAGTTCGCGCCGAAGACGCTGACGCTTTGGAAGTGCTGGTCAGGCCGGTCAGAGATCGGGCATCAGCCGCCGCAAGAGACTTCCTGCTCTTGCACTCTAACCCTGTGCCGCAGCCGCAGACCGCGCCAGCAACACCACCTGCCGCTCAGCCGTCCAGCTGTGTGTCCAGCAGTTGCCACGCTGATGACAATATGTGCGATAAGCCAGTGTATAGCAGGCAAATCCAGCTTTACCTTCCAGAGATCCCTGCGGATCAGAGTGCGGCTGAGTCCTGGGACAACCTGGAAGAGGTATGAGGGCTGGACCCCGACACACAGTCTGGATATCCAAGTGTATAATTTATAGTCGTTTATTTTTCAAACTAAATTTGTTTTAATGTAAATGTTATTAGTTGTTGCTTTACTGTTGTTATAGACCCTTATATTTGATATGTGGGTTCAAGGTGTGCAGCAAAACAAGAGTTTAGTTTAGGTTAGCTTTGCTTCCTGTAAAATAAAAAAATAAAAAAGCTCCAAGTAATAGATTTAACATGGACAGGCAACTGGTCTTGGAGCAACCTTCATGTTCATAATGTATTTGTCTTTCTCCATCTCGTCCATGTGAGTTGAAGGTATTGATTCAGCTTCGCTCTTTAAGAATCATCAACATCGCTTTCACTGGCATAAACAGCCAAACTATGCCCCGAAATCTGGACGAAAGATTTTTGGCAATATTAATAATTCATACCTGTGATTGAACTAGTTTATCTGTTGTTTATTTAAATTTATTTTATTGATAGCTCTTAAACATGCACAATAACCCTGAAACCAAAGCAGCAAAATGGGATTCAACCATCATGATATTATACTATTAAAATGAAAAAAGAAATTGTGCTTTTCCTGCTGTGGGATTTACACATTTATTCTGTGAAAAGGGTTGCTCTAAAATGAAAGCACTCAACACAAAGTAGAATAAAGTAGTTTCCATCCTTGGGCTCTGCTAAATGTTTCTATGGTTACGTGCATTATTCATCGTCACTGCAAGATCATCTAATGCCACTGACCCCTCTTCCCTTCTCTACTGTGATACATACAGTACACATTAATATGCATGTCCATTAGTGAAAGTGACTGTCAATCCCAGACACTGACAGTGCAGACGTAAAGTAGATGTGGACTTGTGAGATAAACATAACAATGAAATAAATGCGCTGATTCTTTGTGTCTCAGGATCTGAAGGAACTGAGTGGCTTGGTGACGGAGTTCTCTCTGCTCGTCCACGTGAGTACGAACACCGAACATCCCTGAGTACTTCCTGGCTGCCACATTCACGTTTCTCCATCTGAATGTGTGCACAGCTAGGCCTGTGAACGAAAACACTGGCAGAGGGAGCGGTGCGTATCCGACAGAGTGTGCTTGTGTTGCTTGGTAAAGTCCCTCGGAGAGGACGTCACACAGATCGGCTCAGGACTACCGCTGGGGCCCCAGAGGCCCTCCGCCGAGGCAGGAGGGTAGATTTGGGGGAGGAGGCCGGGTTGTCCACGTGGGGGAGAGGTGGGGAACAATGGATACATCGGAGCAGGTGGAGCACAGACGGCTCAGATTATCACTCTATCCTCAGGGAGAGAAGAAGAGAAGCAGTGAGGCCGAGCAAAGGAGAGATTAACGGAGGGAAAGAAAAAAGAAAGAGGCCAAGAGTGAAGATGTAGTGAGGGTTAAAAAAAACAGGGGGTGGGCAGAAAGAGCATAGACATGTTGTTGTGGTGTCTCAAGGGTGACAGACGTCGTTCGGGGAGTAATATTCCATTTGAGCTCTCAGCCGCAGTAGAGTGGGAGTGTGTGGTTGTGTCGGCGTCACGTTAGTGTGTGTGTGTGTGTGTCCGTCCTTACCTGTAGGTTTTCTCTTTGTGTGTCTTCTCTGCCGCACCATTATGAGCTTGTCTTGCTGTATTAAACGTAAAAATACAGTCTTAAAATGTATGTTTGACAATTGCAGTTTGATAAAAAGTCTGGGAAAAAAGTTTATGTTTTTAATTTATTTAAATAAATCACTTTAGCTTCAAAACAGTGGTTATTTAAAACAAAACAAAAGCAATTAAGCAAAATCTATATTTCTTTCATTTTAAAATGATTAAAGTTTTACCTAAAGCGCAATGGATTTTTCGTACTTGAATAAATCAATTAATCAGAAGATCATTATTGGCACTAACTTCCACCATATATACTTATTGAATTTCACAGATTTTAATTATGGGGTACAGCTACCATTTAGGTATTAAATAAAGAATATGACAAATACAAACTTGTTCAATTTGCCACAAAGCTCATTTAATGGCACTTTAAATCAAATCTACAATTTTCCCAAGCAGATGGGAGTATGTCCACTTGGATTTGTATTAAAATGTCTCTTTTTGTTGTCCGTCAATGATTGAATGGAGCTTGAAATGAGACCGTTTTACTAACTAGTGTTCTTCAACTCAAAATTTCCAACAAAACATTTGAACATATTCACACATATTCACCACATAATAATAATAATAATAATAATAATAATAATAATAATAATAATAATAATAATAATAATAATAATAATAATAGTCAGAAACAATTGTGTTTGTCATCTTCTTTCTTTTTTCTGTTGTAATTATTTTTGTATCATCATGTTTGGGCATTTTAGGCCTTTATTAGATAATAAAAGGTACCTGACCGAATTGAACCAGGGACATTCCTCACCCTGAAGCCACGAGGGCTCTCTGCTCGAGTCTTTTTTCGTCTCGGACAGGAGGGATGCGGAGGACTTCTGTTTCATATGAAAGCGGAATTTCTTTGGGCTTTGGGCTGTTGGCCAAATAAGACAACCATGTGAAGATGGCACCTTGGACTGTGGTAAATTATGATGTGCGTGTTTTACAATTTTTATCAAGAACATAACCAACAGAAGAATCAATAATACAAATAATTGTTAGTTGCAGCTCAATTATCGTGTTTGGTGAAAGCGCTGCTTTTAAGGGAGAAAATATCACGACAGAAAATGAGAGAAGAAGATCTAATCCGTGAATCTGAGTAGTAAAGGGTTAAACGGTCCGTTTTCAGTCAGAACAGCTTGAAGACCTTATAAAGACAAACATCGCTGAATCTGTAAAATAACTTTTATCGAAGATGTGAAAGATGTAGAAAAGGTGAGGAAGAGGAGAAGAAGAAAAGTGCTCTCGTTGTTGTTTCGTCACTGTGTCCATCCAGCCCTCACATGGAGAGAGACAGCTGCCTCTCTGAATATTTCATGAGATCTACACAATAACACAAACACGGACACACACACAATTACCGCCCCCCCACCCCTCCGTGAAATCTCCTTTGAATATACTTACAAGGTCCACACACACTCATTCACGCCCTTCCTGTGTTAACTTGTGCCGGAGACCAGAATTTGGAGAGGTAAAAGAAAGCTTAATACCCAACAGGTGGTAGGTCTTTCACATGTGTGTGTGTGTGTGTATCTGTTTCTGTTTCTGTGTGTGTGTGTGTGTGTGTGTTTGTTAATATGTGTTTGTGTGTGCATCAGTCCCAGCAGGAGAAGATTGACAGCATAGAAGACAGCGTCAACACAGCCACTGCCAACGTGGAGGAGGGGACCAAGAGCCTGGGGAAGGTGTGTGTGTGTGTGTGCGTGTGTGTGTGTGTGTGCGTGTGGCCTGATGATCTGATGTGTGTTTGTGTAGTGTTTGGGAGATGGGAGATCGATGGCACTTTGCCTCCCAGCCATTCCACAGCATTTGTCCCTATTGATCCATTCGAATACGGAGGAAAGCTGCAATTAAGGAAATAGAGAGAGGAGAGGGGTCGAGTGGAGTGGAGGGGAGAAAGAGGGATAGAGAGGTAGGACGAGGGGTAACAAGAGAGGGTCTATGCGTGTGTATCTGTGTGTGTGTGTGTGTAGCATTAAGAAAGGATTTGAATGACTGTTTAATAGTTTTTCAGGAGCAGCGTTTGGCCTTCCTAAATCCATTCAGTCCAGCACACATCGAGTGTTACTCCGAAGGACGGCTCAGTGCCTCCTCCACACATTGGACGCACTTGAACTTTTTGTCTGTAATACTCAGAATAAATCACCTGTTTCCAAAACACGCACACACAATTTTTTATCAAGGATTGTGACATTTTCTAGCGACCCACAGCATCAGTATACATGGAAACACAATTTTGAGACAATTTGCGAAAAGAATGTAATTTAATTTCATCTTAAATTGAATTGTGTGGGCATCATTTTATTCACTCCCACTGTCTTTAGATGGCAGCAGAAATATAATATAGCAAATAAAACCCAAATCGTATTGTTAAAAAAACAAAGTACGTACAACAACCCTTTAACAGTTTGAACTGTATCCCCAACATTTCTGAAATAAATGCTACAAATTATTAAATATACTTTTGAAATAGTTTTAAATTGAATTCCCCCAATTGGAGGCGCAAACAAAGGTTGCCCTCTGTGTGAGGTTGCTGGTAGAAGTCGTGGGCTGCACATTAGCCTGGGGGGAGGGGGGGGGATACGACAGATGAGAGGAGTGTCTGATGTTTTAATGTGTTTGAAAGCTTGTAATCTCTCATCAGGTCAAACAGCATCACACACAGATACACACACACACACACACGCACACAAACGCACACACATTTCCTCCTGCCTGTACAACCTGTGCCCAGAGTCCTTTTAACTCGGCTCGGATGAAATTAAAATTCCCTCAACTGCCACAGGGGTGGGAAGCAATGCTCACTTTGCAACTAGATTAATTTAACAGTGAAGTGTTATTCGTGTGTGTGTGTGTGTGTGTCTGTGCATGTGTGTGTGCATGTGTGTGTCATTAACTGTCATCAGCAAAGAGCACCTTCCAGTCTGATGATAACAGCCGTAATAACACGAGCCACATCTCTCCGATTTGTCCTAAATGGATATAATGAAAACTCTTTGATGCTGCAAAGGAAATGTCGATTTACATTTACACAAGCAGGTGTGATCATGAAAGGATAGACACGTTCAAACTCTACCGCAGAGCGTCTTGAAGCCACACAGTGCTAACGCCTCAGAAGGCGAGGTATGTGGGCGTTAAATTAAACTAGAACATATCTCTTCTTCCTGTCTCTCTCCAGGCGGTTGGCTACAAGTTGACGGTGTTGCCGGTTGCCGGGGCGTTGCTGGGCGGTGTGTTGGGAGGTCCACTTGGCCTGCTGGCTGGATTCAAAGTCGCAGGGCTGGCGGCGGCTCTGGGAGGGGGGGCCCTGGGCTTCGCAAGCGGAAAACTGGTCCAGAAGCACCGCAAAGCCCGGGTGGATGAACAGATGAAGCAGCTGACGGCGCCGCCGCCGGAGTCAGACAAAGACAAATGACCCACAGCTCCGGTTCGGCCTCTGACTCCAAGTTCCCGACTATTTGCCGAAGCGCCACTGTCGACCGACCAATCAGGAGCACAGACTGGAACTCAGGCGGCGTCACGGTGCCTTACAGACTCGACATGAGACGCCATCGGGCTTTGCTGGAGGCGGTTGCACGGTTGTATAACAACTCTGCAATAACAGCCGGGTGTCCAGGTGTGTCGGGTCCGCCGGGGAGGACGTCCACCTCACATTCGACACACATTATTTTTTTAATTCTGAAGCCGTTTTCACTACATATTTGAGTGTGTCTTTGTCAGCATGACGTCACATCTGTTCACTAAAACGTGTTCTGTCAAATGCTTTTGTCAAAATTATTCTTTTTCAGCACTTTATGCAGAAAGTAATATCTCAGTGTGAACAGCTGCACGACTGATGATTACAATGGTATGTGGTGAAAGTCTATAAGTGGGTATGCTTCGATGTTTGCATTAATTATACTGTTTAAAGTTACTATCTGTACTGCGTTTGCAACTTGTGAGAGCAAAACTGCCCATCAAGCACCAAAGTGCATCAACCCTGATCCCTTCAGTGGAGTGGAACAAACTGCCATGTACCGATGATACTGATGCAAATAAAATGTTTCTTTCAATCAGGTTACTCCTTGGATACATAACACACAGTTCAAAGACACTGACAGACAAAACATCAGACAACAGTATTCTGTAAAATGTTTTTAATTTACCTTTTCATTTTTGAACTCTCCTTCCCACTCTGAGATGACTGGTTTAGAAGCTCCCTGTATGTGGGCTGATATGTCACTAAGCAGGCCTCTGGGCCTCTATGGAAGGGCAGGGATGCACAGTAAGAACTTAGCAATGATTCCCTGGACTCTGAATCTGGCTTCCGCTTCTGGATTAATTCACACTAGGAGCATCTCAGGGAACTGGACTAGAACCAAAACCTCAGAGACGTATAAAGAGACAAAACCAGTTTTAAGAGAAGTTGTAGAAAGTGGCAGACCGTAAACGTCCACCGGTCATCACGTGGGTTTCCCCCTCTCGTCTCGGCTTTTTAAAACACAGGGAAGGACGCAGTTGTTTCTCCCCCCTGCATGATGACACATTAGACAGGTAAAAGCAAAAACAGCCATTTCATAAATTCAGAATAATTTGAAAGTACATCATTGCAAAACAACTTTTTTCCTCAATTCAATTAATTGGAGCACAACTCAGGTGTTATAGCAAATACTGTGCCTTTAAAAAGGTACGCAGCCCCCTTTGACTTTCAACGGTAAACAGGAGTGGAGGTAATCAGCATTTTACCCACGGAACAGAAAAATAAGAGGTTCAGATTTCTTGGGTGCAAAAAAAATAAAATTCCCAAATTGCACAAGTTTTCATGTCCTTCAAGACAATACTCAAGAGGCACCGTTGGCATCAGTTACAGCCTCAGGTCTACTTCAATGGGTCTGTAACAGTTTTACACATCTGGAACAATGATTTCATTCTTCCATTAGATCCTGTGTAGATTTGGCATGTTTGTGGTTGTAGATAGTCTACGGCTGGCCATTTGACAGGATCTCTCTGCTGCATGACGATAATCTTCTACCGCCACCGGCTGCCCAGAGGCCTCCACACAGCACACGGCTGCCCAGAGGCCTCCACACAGCACACGGCTGCCCAGAGGCCTCCACACAGCACACGGCTGCCCAGAGGCCTCCACACAGCACACGGCTGCCGAGAGGCCTCCACTCAGCATGATGCTGCCGCCCCCAGGACTGGTGATGGGGATGATGTGGTTCTGGCGTTGTGCAGTTCGGGGCTCGTGTTAAACACACAATTTACCATCACGGCCAGAGGGCTCATTCACTTCCGACATTACAGTACTATTATTGATGAGAACAATAAAATACTAATTACATCCACTGTGACTCATTGTTGTTAAACAGTGACGCATAAAAATGTCCGAGGGGGCAATACTTTTTATAAGCACTGTAAGAGACATCATAATCTATGATCTTTTAGTACCAGGGAGAGAAGGGGTGCATCTCAATAGGCGGAAGTAGCTCCTCTTTGTCTTCGGTGTCAAGTCATGGTTAGAAGTGATGTGGCCACAATTAAACATTTAAATTGTATTTTTCTATTCCTTCAGAATGTGTGTGGAGAAGATATGGAGACAGAGCTACTTCAAACAGGTATATTGTTATAACTTACAAATGTACAAATGAATTAGACCAGGGTTGTTCGTATTGAGATGCAGCCGTGAGGTCAGTGAGACTCAACAACAGACGTCTCGTGTCACACGGGCCGAGCTGGACTACCCACAGACAAGAAGCGTACAACTGGAGGGAGGAGGGGGCTGCGCTGTTACTTTACTCTACAAAAAGCCGGGTGATGTAAAAGAAAAGGAATAAAATAAAGAAAACTCTGTATTTAATTTAGACCAACAATGAGACTCCCATGTAGCACAAACATATTTACAAGCTCCAAAAAAATAAAAGAACAGTTCTTTTGATGTCCTAATGCCCCTAACACAATTTCTTCTTTAACCCCCCCCCCCTCCCCTATCTTTTGATCCAAAATAAAAACTGTTTGTGAAAGAGTTATGAAAATATAGGTTATTCCAACATGGTTGTGTCGTGGATTGAACTCTTCCTTTTCTTCCTTTTCTCCTCCTCTTCATTCTCCTCCTCTTCTCTATAGCTCTCTTCAGTAAGGGTGGTGGGTGTTGCTGTTCTGTCCCGCGGCCTGTCCCAACCCTAACCCCCCCCTGACCCCGGGGCGTGGCATTGAGTCACAGGATCACTGGCAGGCTGCTGAGGTCACAGCTCGTCGCGGTCCCGACTGAGGATGGTGTAGCGAGTCTCACTGGGCGCCAACTTCTGGAACGAGCTCTCTGGAGGGCTGCTGGCCACTTCCTCTCCCGTCTCCTCCTGAGGGGGACAGAGCAAACCGTGTTCACATGGCGACGTAACACCAGCGCTCAGCGGCCGCGTACTCGTGTGTGTGCTGCTGCCGGACCTGTCCTGGCGTGCTGTCTGTGGGATCGGGGCCGTGGTGGAACTCTCGGTGCAGCTTTCCAGAGTGAAGGTCCAGCACAAACTGTCTCAACTTGCCAGGAATACTAGAAAAAAACAACAACAAGCAAACCCATTGGACATCATGCAAGAACAATTATGTATACATGTCTCCTTAAAATCGTGTTTATTTCTGGGAGTTCTGTTCATGCAAGTGGTTGGAAAAAGAAATCAGATTCAAATAAATGACACTTGATATTTGAACTATCATTCATTAGTAGGTGCGCGTTTGTGAAATTGAATCATTGGCATATTCGAGCCATGAGCAGCTTCATGTAGGAACTACTTTCTGTCCACCAAAAACCAAACGTATCCCCACAGAGGGAAGCGTGCATCGACCCATGGACGATGTAAACATTAATGTCGTCTTCCTTGGCTTTGTGCGACGTGAGCTAGCGGCATCACGAGTTCTCCTGCGCTGTGATACGGATGGAGGGTGTAGTCTAGCAGAAGGAAAATAATTCCTACATGAAACTGAGCCCAGCGAGGTCTGTGTATTATCTTGAGTAAACTGCTCAGGATTGCATTATGTTGGCGAGAAGGCGAACATCTCCACGGCCGACATCTCAGCAACTCTTTAGTTATCAAGCTCCTCTTTTATGGAACCAACTTCCAATTTCAGTCCGGGAGGCGGACACAGTAACCACATTCAAGAGTAGACTGAAGACTTTCCTCTTTGACAGAGCTTATAGTCAGGGCTGAATCAGGTTTGCCCTGGTCCAGCCCCTGGATATGCTGGTATAGGCTTATAGCTGCTGGGGATGTTTAGGATGCACTGAGCACCTCTCTCCTCTTTTCTTTCTCCTATGGATGAATCTTCATCTCTCCATCACGCATGACTAACTCTGCTTTCTCCCCGGAGTCCTTCTGACTTCACGTCTCATGGGGTCATCGGACCCTATGAGATGGCATAGAACCCATCTGCTGATGGACCATCGATGGTCTGGGTCGTGAGTTCCTGCTACCAGCTGCGCCGCTGCCCTGCTGGGACTCCGCCCACTGTTGAGACTCTGCCCACTCTTCCCGAATATGCCTACTATGAACTGTACATAAACTCTGTCAGATTCCTTGAATGTATTTTAACTCTAAATCTGTCCTTCTGTACACATTACATCTATTGCATCTGTCCATCCTGGAGAGGGATCCTCCTCTGTTGCTCTCCTGAAGGTTTCTTCCCTTTTTTTCCCCCTGAAGGGTTATTTGGGAGTTTTTCCTGATCCGATGTGAGGTTTTGGGGCAGGGATGTCTATGTGTACAGATTGTAAAGCACTCCGAGACAAATTTGTAATTTGTGAAATTGGGCTATACAAATAAACTGAATTGAATTGAACTCACACCCCAACACAACTAGATTGATGGATAACACTACAGGCAAGAGGAAAAAAACGGTCACTTTAAATATCATGTGGTCAGGAGGAGCCAGGGTACAGCAAACCTGCAATTAATGGAGGACCTACTCTGGTCGATCATTACGGTCAAGAGGACGGGAGTTGGACGAGAGGAAGTCGTGGCGTGACACCGTCAGGTGTTCTCATGCAGATTGTTACCATGTGTGTTGATCTCTAGGCAACGGTGAGCCCCAGAATGTTCCTAAACTCCTAAGATGTAGAAGTCGTAATGCCAAAAATGGAAAAGCCATAATGATAGTTTGACCTGAATATTATGTTAATTTATTAAATCCAACTTTAGAGATTTTCATAACACACTTAACTCCCAATTCATTGAGTTTGAGTCATTCAAATTATTCAGTTTGTTTCCCTTATGGAGTGATTCACACTTTGGGCACATGACTGGTCGTGCATTAGCGCTAGACCATTCATTTTATGAGCAAGAGAAACTTCTTTGGCTCCAAGAAATCTTATCTCATCTTGAGTCGCTCATAAAAAAAGCCAGTCGTTTTGACGAAGGCATTTCAACACACAAAGTTGAGCAATAAAGTTGATATGAGACTAAACGGCTTGTGGCAGAGGACACCAGCCCCTGCGGACGTGTCGTGAAGCAGCATTAATCCATATCAACGCTGTCCTGTGAAGTGTGCTTATTAACGACAGGTCATGAGCCGTTGTCATATCAGAGGCAGAGCAGGTCTCCAGTCACCGCTAACCCTGTGTGGCAGAGCAGCACGCACACACACACATGCACAAAGACACACATATGTATCCATGTACTGTATGCGTGTGTGTGAGTGTGTGTGTGTATACATATATACACACACACACAAAAGCATACACTGTGCTAATGTAATTCCAAGCTGTGTGCCACATGTGGGGTTGATGTGATGTAATTAGGTTGTGGAGAGCTGGTCAGTCCTCGGGGCTTCCGTCTATCTGATCAAACTCTGATTGGGGACTGGGGGAGGCCGTGTGGTGGTGGGCAGAATAAATAAGATTAAATTAGATTAGACTGGATTAGTTTAGCACTTATTGCACGTGCCAAATCATGTCACATTAGCTCCGGTGTCCTAGCCCATTCATAAAGGACACATTTTAGGAGGTGTGACATTTCTCTGTTGTTTAGTGCACAGTGGATTATCATGTGCGTGCGCGTGTGTGTGTGTGTGTGTGTGTGTGTGTGTGTGTGTGTGTGTGTGTGTGTGTGTGTGTGTGTGTGTGTGTGTGTGTGTGTGTGTGTGTGTGTGTGTGTGCAATGAATGAAACGTAATAGGATTAATTTAGGGAGATCTCGTTAAGAACATTCTCATATAATACGGCGTCAGTATCCGGCAATAATTGCTCAAAAATGTCGAAAAGATTGCTGAATATATCAGACTAATTTGACATGTGGGTGATTCATTTGTTAATTACAGCTGCATTTGTGTTACATTTTCACTTATATTTGGCTATTTCTTTTTGGATGAAAAAAGTCACCAGCAGGTATTTTTCAGAAACCTTTTACTAAATGTGTGACGGGAGCTGCCCACATGGGGCTACCACAACATCAATACAATGTATTGGTATTGTTTGAAATGACAACACAATTAAATAGTTTCTCAGACAGTGATAACATTGTGCATGTTTGAGGACTATATTGCTTCACACATACAGTTCATTTGAAAGCAAAAGTGAAAGGTGGTACTCACTTGATGTCTTTAAAGTCGGGATAGACATACATGTGTCTGAATGAGTCTATGGCAATGACAGGACAGTCTGCAGGAGTTTTCTGGATATGAAGCAGAGGATGCCGGAACTTCTCGCAGTCTGCGTGCAGGAAGTTTATAGACCCTGAAGAGGAGACACCGGCGTTATAAACACCACTTCTGAACACATGGTTGTTTGACTCTTGAGTAATGATAGGAACCAAATGCCACAAACACACAGCCTCACCTTTCTCACTGATGAGCTGGCGAGCCACTTCATGCTGGAACTTCTCTAAACTCTCTGGGTCTTCTTTAACGTGGAATAGGATGAGGAAAGGGATTCCTTCTTCAGTCAGCTCCTGGGAAAACACAAATACACACACAAAGTGTCAAAGACAGATGGAGTCGGGGCCTTTCCGTGGCTCAGCACATGGACGAACCACACAGACTCCATAAATACCCTACAGCAGGGGTGCTCAATACATCGATCGCAATCTACCGGTCGATCGCGGCGTAGTATTGGTAGATCGCATGACATTTTAAAAATTGGCCCGCCCCCCTGAAATTTTCTCTATAGCACGTCTTTGTTCTTTTATTAAACTAAACAGCCGTCTGTTGTTGATTGTATCTACACAACAGTATGACATTTCTGTCTCTATGTGTCACTCGCATCGGAGCAAATAAAAAGTCACATTTTGTAAGTAGCTCGCGTGCTGAAAAAGTGTGAGCACCCCTGCCCTACAGGCTGTGGTCATCTAGATATTAATATTTACACTTTTAATATGAGATTTAAAAAAAGCAAGAGGTCAATCAGACCATGCTCTATCTATGAACAAAACAGGTAACAAACCTCTCCATTTTCAAAGGTGATCTCCCTGACCAGAGGCACACACTTGTCCTGGGCCCAAGCGTAGGTTAGGTCGAAATTGCTTAGTGAGCCGAGGTAGACCATGTCAGGCACGCTCTCCCCCACCGGCTTGTAGATGACATTGTCCCCACTGAAGCGCTCGGCCTCAGATACGGCTCTATAAGAGAACAGTAGATTAGAAGATTTAAAGACAAATATCAATTGAATAATGAAATCCAAGACTGAAGTGAAGATGGTCTCACCCAAAGGCAGCCAGGAAGGTGCAGTCATCACGAAGGATGTTGGAAACCTTTTCATAAGTGTGGTAGTTATCCGAGTCTCTTTTTTCAAAGTAAGCTATGATGTTTCTCTTGCTCCTCTGTTGAATAAGAGAAAGAGAAAATAAATTATACCGTTTCTTTTTCCTTTTGAATGTGGCAATTTGTAGTGTTTTGTGTGCGTGCCACTCACATCCAGAGTATTAACCTCCTCCATCGACTTCATCTCTTTCACTGGGTCCACCTGCTGCTGGCGGATGAAGTCAGCGATGGCCACCACTGACCTCTGACCCCTGTACTCCCTCTTCATCATCATCCCATTGCGGAACAACTTCAATGTTGGATACTTGGTGATGCGGTACCGCTGGGCGATGTCCGCTACACAGCGAGGCAGGGGACAAGTTAAGTAAAGAAGGACAAATCAATTGATGAAGAGGAAGAAGCTGAGTAAAAAACACATGGGGATGGGTGGATAAGGAGCGGAGGAGTGACAGAGACGGCAGTTAAACCTCAGTCTGAAAACACTGCCTTCAGTCGGCTCCGAGCTCTGATCTCCGACATGAAAGCCGCCCCCTGCCAAGAGTAAATACTCTCTGTGTGCGCGTGTGTGTGCGTGTGTGGCAGGTGTCAATCTCCCCGCGGGGTGTCTTTAAGCCTCCCGTCTTCACAGGAAGCAGCAGTTTTGTCATTAGTCTTCAAACAGTTTGCAGGTCATCAATAATTCTCTTTAATTTGCTTTATCTCAAAAGGCTGAGGCTGGCGGTTTATGTTTCATTGCTTTGGTGTCCAGGGCATCTATGTGGACATATGTGCATCAAATATAGTAAGAGTGTGTGCATGTGTTTTCACCCATAAACACCCCCTCCCCAATATATTAATATTATTTACAATCATAATTTGAATCTGTCAGAAAGTAAGTAAGAAAGTTTAAGCTTCAAACTCATTTAAATGTGTTCACTGGTCTTCGTTTCACATTGTTATGAAATAAATACTTTAGCTTTATATCAAATAAATAAACAGTATAGCTCTGGTAACTTGTGTTGGGCATGTCTGATATTTTTTATGTTATCGGTTACACAAATAAAATAAGTGTTAAATGTATCAGTATGTTGTTTGCCACTTTTCTTGACAATGTTAACGACCACTAAAAACAAATAAAAAGGGAAGTTGCACTCACAGTGTTGGTCACAGTCGACGCGGGCAAACACCACCTGCGTGGTTTCAGGGAACTCCTCCCTCACGATGTTAGAGGACTCCTCAAAAATTGGATGGAGCATCTGACTGAACCTACACCTGTAAAGCCGGGCGGAGGAAGTGGTGTTAGGCCTAAACGGTTTCCATCATTTGAAAATATATCATATAGAGCTGTTCAGATTCATTGGACTCAAAGTTTCCGTAAATGACCATTTTGCCAAATTATTTTCGCCTTTGACAATCCATCGATTAATTAAACCAAATGAGAATAAAACAGACGCACTATGTAAATTTAAAAAAAAACTCTACTGCCAATGACTGATCTAATTATACCGTGAGGCATTCATCGAGAAAATCAGTATTGTGAGCAAAACTCATTTGAGCATCTATGACATCCGATGATGGTGGAACAGACAGACAGCACACTTACCAGTCTGCGTAAAAGTTGACTATAGAGACTCCAGCATTATCTGCAAAGAAACACGTAAACAGGAAATAAAGATATGACCAGTTAAACGTGAATTAGTATCAAATGAATAGTTTGACATTTTAGGAAATACTCCTATGTTTCCTTGCCAAAAATACCAAAAAATAAGCTGATGCGCCTTGATTCCTTTTTTAGGCCAAGCTAATGCTTAGTTTATACTCTCCACGGTGAAAGTTGTGCACCTCTGAATGTTTGAAACTTGGATGCCCAATCCTGTGATTGTCACAATTAGTTAACTAATAAAAGATATATTATTAGGAAACCCAATTATATTATTAGGAAACCCAATTACCCAACCTAAATGCTTTAGAACCAAGGTCTTAAAAATCTTCATTTTGGTAAATATTTTTCCAGCCAAATAAAATTGTCTACAGGATATTTATCCGTTGTTTCATTGTAATGCATGTTATACTTGACTTGTTTCTTTACAGGGCTTGTCAAAAGGCAATCGAGTAGACTTTTAATATGCAAAATGACTTTACAGTTAATTACCAGCCCTCCTTATCATTGTGAAGGTTGGTTAATGGCTTTTTGCCAGTTACACATACAGTCTCTGGGCCAGATATGGAGATATCTCTGGGTTACACTCGTTGTCTTTTTGATTCTCCACAGTAAATGTTGTTGGTAGGCCCTCTGTCTTTATGGAAAATAATGCAGTGCACCGCGCATAAAGAGCTTTGTTTATGTTCAGCGCTTGCTTGCCATCCGTGGAGGCTCGGGCTACAAGATGCAAATACAAACAAAGCTTTAAGCCTTACTTAGGACGTCATCAATGTTGGCTGAATCCAGACTGGTGATTTCTGCTTGTCCGGGGGTTGAAAGGCCCATCACCTGCAGGCACAGGAAGAAAAAGATCAGCGGTCAAAACATAAAAACACATGCATGCTGGTTGACTATGTTGTTGTGGTGTGTGTGTGTGTGTGGGGGGGGGGGGGGGGTATTGGAATGAGATAACAAAAGCCGAGAAATAATTTTAAATTGAGAAGACTGTTTTCTTAAATGCCATTTCAACCCTTTGAGATAGTATTGCTGTAAAATGTACTCAACATTTGTTTTGTTTTAAGATTCAATCAGCTTCCTATAAAACAAAATAGGAATTGTGCTTGAAGCGACACTATGTAACAATTCCTACCTAAAAATAACAGCTTGAAAAAAATTGTGCGGCTACTGCCATCGGGGGTCTGTGGTCAAAAAACTCGCAAATGTACGATTTTTTTAACCGCCCGGTCGCTTCGACCTGCTTTCTGGCAGCGATTACGCAACGTCACATAGCGCCAGTCCACGCTCGCAGGTGACTTTTTATTTGCTCCGCAACGCGTAGAGACAGAATGACATGCTACTGTGGAGACGATCAATAACAGATGTTTAGGTTAATAAAAGAACAAAGACGTCTTTAAGAAAGGGACCTGACATTACTTCTGCTGTCAACTGGAGGATTAGGTGTTTTTTTAAACACAAACTCAAAAGAGCCATATGCGTGACTGGAAGAGCCATATATGGCTTGCGAGCCAGAGGTTCCCGACACCTGATCTATCGTAACTGGGTATTTACGACACTGAAGTTAACGTTAAATACCTGAAGGGGGCACTACAAGGGAAAAACTACATAGTGGGGCTTTAAGTAAGCTAGCACCAACCAATAATATCATGAGATCCATCAATCAATCTGCAACTTTCATCAACAAGTGAGGTGTGTGTGTGGAGTCCTCTGTAGCTCTTCACCACGCTTCATTCTAAGCACATACACTTTTTAGCGGTTCAATCAATTGCACAATATTAGCAGAGCTGATTATGAGCTCCCCATAGATCATTAAACGGGCCATCTTGGTGCTTATATTATTATGCTTATTAATTGAGGCTGCATGTATGATGTACTGCATTTGCATTCATATTCTTTGAGTCCTTCTTCACTCTGATAATATGAACATGAAACAATAATACTCCACAGTCTTGTTTTGGTCAGATATTTTCTCTGACGACTCAGCTGTTGGAGAACATGAGCTAGAACGATGGTCAGTAGAATGATATTACTTTTACTTAGGAAACTAATCCTACAGACATTATTTTTCTCTTACATGTACATTCATATTTGGATGACTCACACACAAAAGAATATGGTGAAATTGTACCAACTGATTCCCAAATTCCAACTTTGATTGCAAAGCTGTATAAAATAAAACACCACAGAACAATGTACGGTCTAAAATGACTTTCACTGGAGGGGGAAATGTGGGAAAGAACACCAACATTGTTGAGGTGCTAATTGCCAAATGAAAACCTAGATATGCAAATAGAAAAATAATTTGGAGCCTGAATTAAATCATTCATTATAAGGGCCTATGTCAACATCATGAAAGAAGACCAAAGACTATTACCAGAAGTATTAGTCTTTTATATATAATTTAAGTGTGGCTGCAAGTGCAATCCCATGTTTCTTCATCCGTACGACACACACTGCATCTACTTAACTTTAACCCCTGTATGTAATACTTAAAATGGCAACTCTTTCAAAGCCTGTGTTATCTCTTTAACAGCAGTGTGATCTTTGAGGTCTCAAGATCCTCCTCAAACAGGATAGATGACGTGTCTTCTTTCTTGAGGCTGTGACAAACACGTCCATCAAGTGTGCAGACATGATTAATGTCCTTAAGGGTTTCAACAAACATTAAAATATGAAACAAGTTTCCGCTAATATGTATGCCAACCGACTAATCATTTCATAGAAATGTAGTTCCAGCAACTATAGAAAATAATGTCTGATTTTCTTCTGGAAGTTAAAAAGTATTAACATTATTAAAACAACTTCTCTGAAACTCAGAGAGAAGTTTTGTGTTTTCATTTCAGGCCCCAAATTCTCACCACAGCGGAATAGTCGCGCTGTGTCTAGTTCCGGGTTGTGAGCCAATAGGAATGAGCCACAACAGAGGAATCCTCCAATCAGCGAGCAGGATCCAGAGAGACCGACAGTCTGTGACAGATACACGGAGAATGCCGGCTATACATGTGTGCATCCGAACAACTGACTATAAAGCGTTAAGAACCGCCGTAAATGAACGCATTCAATAAATAAATAAAACCCATGAACTAATCATGCAAGCAATTCCAAAGT
Organism: Liparis tanakae; assembly: GCA_036178185.1. Taxonomy (NCBI): domain Eukaryota; kingdom Metazoa; phylum Chordata; class Actinopteri; order Perciformes; family Liparidae; genus Liparis; species Liparis tanakae. The sequence goes on from CM070092.1 coordinate 10,377,114, forward strand.
ATCCATTTGCTGTCGATATGTTGCACCAGCTAATGCTAGCTGAATGCTTTATTTATCTTGGAAAATTGTATTAGAAGTCCAACATGCGCCCACTTCTTGAGTGTGGATTGTACGGGGTGTTCCTCGAGTAACATCTAGATTATAGATATTGTCATTGGCTTGTTACGACGGCTCACATCACTCAACTATACCTGCTAAATGGACGTTGCGGCTAGCTAGATAACGTCATTAGTTATAGGAGTCGTTTGGTGAAACCCAGTCAAAAGGTCTCCTCAAAGAGCCAGATTAATCACAACACACCCGGAGGTGGGTAACCTGCCTCGCTCGTCACCGTGGCCACTTTAAAAGTCGCGTCACACCACAGAAAAACTCATCGGTTAGCTAGTAGCTAACTCTCAGCGTTACTTGGCTAGCTTCACGTTAGCTTTTTGCTCTTGTCGCAAAAAACGCGGTGTCGCGCGCACATCACCGGGTTGAGACACATGTGCTTACCAGTAGCACAACCGGGACGAAGCGGACATCGAGAAAGGGAGGTATCGCGAGCAGTTTCATTGTTCAGTTTCGTTATTGGAGCTGGTGGTGTTGAATCTTCCCAGTTCGTCTTGACGCCGCTTTGGACATCAGGCGGAAACCGACGGCGAACAGATCTCACGGTGACCACGGAAACGCGAGGACACTTCCGGGTGTTGCTTGGCTTTGTGGGTAATGTAGTACTTGAAGTCACCAAACGGGTATACCCGGTCGAAGAGCCAAACTCAAAGCATGGTGGTTGTATTGTTTTACAACACTAACGGGAGTTGTAGTGTTTTGTCACCCAGACGTCGGCGATGCAACGGGAACAGTTAGTTAGACGAAAGCTTTCCAAAGCGTTTTATTTGAGAGGAAAGAAAATCAAACGGTAACTATAACACCGACGAAGGAGAAGTGGAAAGGAGACATTATGAGAATGCAAAAGCATTAACGTTATACATAGTTTATCCACTGTCACACATTTGTTCTATGTGTTTCTTAGCTCGCGTATAAATAACTGATTTATCTTGAGTTGGGGGGGAGTTGCATCATTATGCTTCACTTTTTGTAATAGTCTTTTCGATCTGTTCTCCACCATCCAGCAAGGCGTTTGAAGTTGTTGAACTCGAACTTACTTTGTAGCACAACACTTAGTAATGTCACCTTTAGATACTTCGATGAGCATCATTGCAAATAGTTTCACTAAATCCAGAAGCATCTAAATATGCAGCTGCTGCTTTGTCAAACACAGACTCCACAAACTCAACAACGCGTTACTTAAACAAAATAATATCCCACCACAGATGAGAAGACTGGTTAACCAGAGTTATATGTCACTCTGAGGCATCATCTCTCTGCCTGTGTTTAGTACAGGGGGCAATGAGATGCTGGCTCTTATTTGTGGGAACAGGTGGGCTGGTCTCAGTATGTGAGTGATCCTCTTCTCTTCCCCTGCAGGAGCCAGAATCAGGGCAGGTCGGGGACCTGGATGTGCATCCACACCCGCAAAGGATGCTCTGAACTGAGAAACGTCTGCTGAAGTGTCCCCCTCAACGCAGCCATGGTGAGAATCCAACACACATAGAGAAGCTGGCCAGATTTAATTAAGGTTTATAAATCCCAAAATAGTTTTACGTAGTTATTGATTGTAACTGTTTGTTACTTTTGTTTATCTCCTGTACTACTGGTGTATAATTCTCTCTAGAGTCAAACCATTGACACTTTGGAACATCCCTAATTTATAATGCTGGAACAGCCTAATTGTTAAGGAGATTAAGGTGGAATGTTGAATTGAATCCCA